>PVJN01030265.1:0-25799 GCA_004026805.1 Lasiurus borealis | reverse complement strand
CTTGGAATCTTCTTGTAATACTCTCATCTTGTATTTTGAAGAGTCCTCAATGAATAGAATAAGATGTAGCCATCAATCAGTGAGTCAACCAGAAGATATGCAGATACCCAGAGAGTTGTTACCATTCTTAATATGAAGAGACAAGGGGAGAAATTATTGAAGACACCAGAGTTAATGGGAATTTAATGCTATATTCATATGGAGACATAGTGCTAGTAGGGCCTCTGAACTAAGGAAAAGAAAATTAATGAGAAGAAATGCCCCATTTTTTTTCTTCTTCTATTCTTCTACCTCTTCCTAGACTCTCACTGGTTGAGCCAATGCAAAGTCACAGAGCAAGAAACCCAAGTGATAAAGATTTTAAGAGTCAATTCCACAGTGTAGCAAAGAGATGTAGGATGGTAAATAGAAATTAATCAATAATGAAAGGCCATTAAAAGCCACGCAACTCCTTCACTCAGAAACCTATCTTATTCTGCATGTGTGGAGTTCAACAACACTTGCTGATTCAACTGTGTGCTTTTTCTAAATTGTTTAAATTTTAATTTTAAACTTGAATAGACATTTAAGTATAGAACCGAAACCATTTTATTCAATCCTAGAAAATTAAACATTTTTTAAAAAGCCTTGAATTCAAAATATTAAAAATTGGAGTGTTTGCATAGAAGCAGTATTATCACCCAGTGTTACTCTAAGGATCAAGGATTTGATGCCAAGTAAGAATTACAAATGTTAACAAATGTTATTTACTCTATGGTTTAATCAAATATAATGTATCAAAACATGCTATAGTTTCCTAAAATATACCTAAATCAAATGCTTAGGATTCTTTATTGAGATATGTAGTAGAAGATATTAAAGTTCTATTTGTCTTTCTGAAAAATTCTAAACTCAATGAAGAGATGTCCCAGAAGATATATGGAAGAGGGGGGTGACTTTGAGGACCATAAATGGTGAATGCAAGAGAAAGAAATTTTCTGGAGATTAGACTACATGATTACATTATTATATAGGACTTAGTCTCTGATCCAGAGACAAAAACATCCAAGAAAAGAAAAAGCCAGGTCCAAGACTGGTTTGGCTCAGTGGATAGAGCTTCAGCCTGTGGACTGAGGGGTCCTGGGTTCGATTCCGGTCAGGGGCATGTACCTTGGTTGTGGGCGCTTCCCCAGTGGGGGGGGGGTGCAGGAGGCGGCTGATCGATGTCTCTCTCATTGGTGTTTCTGACTTTCTATCCCTCTCTATAAAAAATTAATAAAATATATATATAAAAAAAAGCCAGGGACAGAGAACCCCAAGAAGAAATGATGAAGAAGTGACTGAGAAGACAATTAGTGCTTTAGGCACATTCCAAGGATTGGCTGAAAATTTTCAGAATTCAGGTCCTACCAAGGAGGAAGGGACCTGATATCACTACAGACTTTCAGGTGAGGCCCAGAAGGTTTAAAAACTTCTAGCTAATACTGAGTAAATTTAAATAACAACAAAACTGTTACAAAGATTAAGCCCAGGCCAGCTCCACCCAAATTCAGCCTGGATTAAGTTTTATTATATCTATCTAAACTGCTAGCCAGAGGCAAAGATAAACTCTGTCTAGAGAAAACTAATATTATCTCAGTTTATCCCTGTACTTTTTCATTCATAAAGCCCTGAAATATTATATATACCACGAGATAAGAATTATTTTGTACATCATAAAGTAAGACAAGTGGAAACACCAAGAGGGAAAAAAAAATGACATTATAAAAATCCACAAGAGTTCTCAATACTGAAGTTAATATTTTTAAGAAAATAGGATACAAAATGAAATACTTAGACAGATATGTAGGATCTATAAAAACTAAATGAAGGTCCTATGCAAGTATCTCAATTGGTTAGTGTTGTCCAGATATACCAAGGTTGGGGTTCATTCCCTGGCAGGGTAGATGAAAGAATCAACCAATGAATGTATAAATAAATAGAACAACAAATCTCTCTCTCTCTCTCTCTCTCTCTCTCTCTCTCTCTCTCTCTCTCTATCTTTCTCTCTCATTTCTTCTTTTTCTAAAATTAGTAAATAAATAATTTTTTTAAAGTTATAAAAAAAGTAAACGAAAATTTTAGAACTGAATAACACATTAACTGAAGAAAAGAATTCAATTAGATAGATGCAATTAACAAATAAACATACATAAAGATAAGCATAGAAAGTTACAAAATGAAATACAGGCAGTAAAACAATATCCAGACTAAAGCACAGAGAAAAAAGAGAATAAAAATACACCAAAGAACCTAACAAATTTACAGCAGCCAGTAAAAAAAAAAAATTAAGTAATTGAAGTCCCAGAGAAGAAAGAATATTAATGAAGAAATATTATTTAAATACTAGAGGCCCAGTGCACAAAATATGTGTACAGGTAGGGCCCTTAGGCCTGGCCAGTAATCAGGGCTGATCTGTGGGGTGATTGGTGGGGTGATCAGGGGGCTTCCCCTGGCACCCATCTTGGCTAGCCTGGGGCCTGTGGGCTTGGGGCAGCTACTGAATTGAGCATCTGCCCCCTGGTGATTAGTGCACATCATAGTGACCAGTCATTCCACTGGTCATTCTGCCATTCAGTTGATTTGCATAATAGGCTTTTATTATATAGGACTAGAGGCCTGGTGCATGAAATTTGTGCACAGGAAGGAGTCCCTCAGCTCAGCCTGCACCCTCTTGTAATCTAGGACCCCTTGGATATCTGTCTGCCAGCAGTCAGAAATCCCTTTTGCAATCTGGGACCACTGGCTCTTAATTGCTCACCTGCCTGCCTGCCTGACTGCCCCTAACCACTTGCCTGCCTGCCTGATCTCCCTTAACCACTTACCTGTCTGCCTGATTTCTCCTAACTCCTTGCCTGCCTGCCTATCACTGCTAACCACATCTGCCCACCTGCCTCATTGCCCCTAACCACTACACCTGCCTGCCTGATGCCCCTAACCACCTCTACTTGCCTGCCTGATTGCCCGTAACCACTTCTGACTGTCTGCCTGATCACCCCTAACTGCAACTGCTCGCCTGACTACCTAATCGCCCCTAACTGCCTCTGCCTTGGCTCCTGCCACCACGGCTTTGTCAGAAAGGACATCCAGAATGACATCTGGAAGATAGTTCAGCTCTCTGTTCTGATTAGTATCTTATGCTTTTTTATTATAGATATAATGAATAAGAATTTTCCAAAATAGTGAAAGACATCAAGCCAAAGATTCAAGAAGATTTATGAACTCCAAAGAGGATAAATACATAAAGAAAAACATTACAAGCTATATAATATCAAAATTGATGTAAAACCAAGGATAAGGAGAAAACTAAATTGAGTCAGATAAAATAATGAATTAAATGCCATAGAATGACAATTTCAGAGTGCCCAAAGAAAATAATTGCTAACCTAGAATTATATGAATAGGTATTCTTAAAAATTAGTCAAAATGAAAGTATTTCCTACAAAGCCAGAGATTACTCATCAACATATCTCAGCTAAGTATTAAATATTAATGTTAGAGAGCATTCTATAGGAAGAGGAAAATGATTTTAGATAAAAACATGAAGATAAACAAAGGACTAAAAAGCAATGGAAATGGCAAATCATAAGTGAATATTGATTATTCAAATAAAAATAACCCTATCTTTTGACATTTAAAATACATAATTTAAATATTTTAAAACAGCAAAAAGATGGGAAAGAACTAATTAAAGTTCATATGTTCTAAGGTCCTTCCATACCTGATAAGTAGTAAGGAAATAAATTCTAATAGACTCTAATAAACAGAAAATTCACATTGTTGTCTCAACAATGTATTCTTGAGATGGAAAAAAAATGGAAAAAATTTAATAAAATAACTTGATTCTTCCAAAGCCAAAAACAACACAACAGAAAAAAACATTACAGACTATAAAGTAGGTAAGATAAATACATAATGAATAATAGAATGGTAAATATAAACCAATCTATAGTAATAAAAGCATAATATTCTAATTAGAGTGGACATCTTCCTGGATGACCTTCTGGACAAAGCCGAGGCTGCGAGGGAAGCCAGGTTTGGGTGTTGGAGGGAAGCTCAGGTCCCAGATGCTAGAGGGAAGCTGGTGCAGGCAGCCAGGGCAAGGAAGGCCTACTCTTGCACGAATTTCATGCATCAGGCCTCTAGTATATAAATAATTCCATTCAACATAATGGATTCAATATTCCAAACAAAGCGGTTATAAAACAATAGCCATACCATATGCTGCTCACTTTAAATTTAAAACAGAGAAAATGTATATATTTAAAACTCCAACTAAAAGAAAGGTGACATAATTATACTGATGGACAAACTAGACTTTAACTAAAAAGAGATGCTTCAGATTAAGAGGGATGTTTCATTTGTTAAAAGATCTTGATCCTTCAGGAAAGTAAAATAATTCTTAATGTGCATGGACTTAATAACAGCCTGAAAATACATAAAGCAAATAGTTGCAGAACAAAACAGAGAAACAGACAAAGCCAAAAAAGAGAAACTTAACACTTCTCTTAGTAACACAAAAGTAAACAAAATTTATCTAAATTATAGAATAAGCAAACTAACAAATTTAACCTAAATGGGCTATAGAGAACATTAAACTCAATGTGCAGTTCACAAGTAAGATTATAGACTTTTTGCATATATTATAAGAAGGAAAATGGTTGAAAAAATCAATAACCTCAGTTCACATCTCAAGAAATTAATAACGGCAAATTAAGCAAAAAAAGAAAATAGAATTCAAGAAACAAAAGTTGAAGTCAATGAAATAGAAAACAATTGCATAATAGAAAAAAATCAACAAGAAAAATTTAATTTGAAAGTACTAATAAATTCCTGATAAGAATTATGAGAAAATTCAAAAATTAGTAACATTAGAAAAAAGGAGATATATTTACAGATTCTATATCATTAAAACTATTTTCAAATTAATTTAAATTTTTATATGAAATGTACTAATTCCAAGAAAAACACAACATGCAAAATACCTAGAGTATCCTCACAAAATGCAATAAAGAAGTTGGTAGAATAATTCTGTGAACTTTCAGAAAAGGCAAGTAAAATGTCTACATTCTAAAATTTCTAATCTCTACAATGAACTCTGTGGTTAGTGGACTCACACTACTCTGAACTTTCATTCACCTCTATTTTAACACCTACTGTTCTATCTACCATTTCTTCCACCTTTTAAAATTCTATATCTGACTGAAGAATCAACTGCACACACACACACACACTATAAATTTATGGTTAGTAAACAATTCATCATAAGATTTCTTCTTACAGCAAGCACCCCTCATCATTCTAATACACGGTTTTATTTATAAAAACTTCTGCAGAATATGATAATTACACAAAGTTAGAGACACCTGCCCAATCAACCAATCTCACCTATAAATAGAAATACTGGCTTGTGTCCAGAGTGGCATTAAGCATTCAAACCTATTCCAGACTATTTAATTATGTTTACCACAAGCTTCAATGATTAAGCCAAGTTATAGGGGGAAATATGACATTTTTTAAGAAGACTGATTGCTATATTAAAGTCATTTGAAAAAAATATTAGCATGTTATGTGTGGCTTGGCAAAGTAACTCTTTGGAGATATTTTATGTAATATTCAAGTCAAAATCATTTTAGGTGATTCCCCTAAGGAAGCAGCAAAAACACATTGCAAAAAACAGAAAGGTTAGGAGTTCAGTTTTCAAAAGTTCAAAGATTGGCTGATGCTAAATTGTCTTTAATGCTTTCTACTACCATGTTAACTATCTTCTTAGTTTTCATGGAAAAAGTTGAAGTTATTCATTAATCTCTGTAAGTAGAATATTACTTATATATACATATGTGTATATATAAGAATATAAGTCTTTATATATGAAAGTCAAGACATAGTAGAAAGATTTTGAAACAAATCTGAGATAGAGAAATGCAAGGAAGAGTGAAAGAATGAGAAAATACATAATAAATTGTGCATAGATGGACCATAACTCATGTAACATATATACATAAACATACACACACACACACACACACACATACACACACACACACACATTTTATATATATATTATACATATGAGCCTAAAATTAGGAAGACAAAAGGTCCAACTACAAGAAAATGGATTAATTAATTGTGGTTCATTCATATAGTGAAATATGACTTAGCAATAAATAATAAGAAGAAATACATGTAATACATAGATAAATCTCACAAATATTATGCTGAGCCAAAGAAGCCAGATACAATAGGGTACAGAGTATATTACTCCATTTGTATGAAGTCAGGGGAAGACAAAACAAAACAAAACTACATTCCAGTGATAAATATTCAGAATACTGGCTTACTTGTAGGGAAAGTGAATGCATTGATCATGAAGAACACCAAGGAACTTTCTGAGATGATGTTACTTCAGATCTTGGTGGCAGGGATGTACATATATCAAAGTTCATCAAGCTGTATGCTTAAGATTTATATTTTTATTGACTGTAAATTCAATTCAATAAGGTATCCTTAGTGTGAATAAAAACTTGTGGATATCTAGCCATGTGTTCTTTGTCTTTTAGACTCACTGGTCTTTATGATACTTAGCAATCAAAGGCTGTCAACAACTCACACACTTGCCTAATTAATTTAGGAAGTTCTACATTTACAAGAAGTCTCTGTTCATTAGAAAACAAAACTATGGTTTCTTATGGGCTAACTAAAGAACTGGTTAAAGTATAACCAAATGAGACTTTATTGGAAGAAGAAGTCAGAAGGGCTCTGATTCTTTTCAACGGGGGAGGGGAGGTGGTATAAACCCCCCAGTTGCTTTTAAATCTCATCTGGTCTGTGGCAATGGGCCACAGGCATCTCTGGAACAAGTGCCTGACAAGGTGGGTTTCTCCAGTAGGTAAATACACAGGCGCTCCTCGCACTGAAATATTTGCCTGGAGATATTTCTGTTCCTGAGAATGAAATGCAAATTTGTTTCCAGTAGCCTGAGGTGGGATAGTGGTTTTTATGGTTTTGCTTCAAAACCTGATGAAAATTGAGGGTGAGTTCATCTCTTTTTATAAGGTTATTTAGTGAGGTTTCCAACATGATCTAATCTTGCCCTGGAAAATGAACTAAAAGGAGTTGACTGGTTATTAGGAATGAGTTCACTAGCCCCACTTCACAGCCATCCAAGTGGATGTCTTCATGGAAGTCTCGGGGCTGCTCCTGTCCCAGCTGGACTCAGGGACCTCCCTGTGACTTCAGAGGCACTTCCCAGGGCAGAACAGAGAAGGATCCTATCCAAAGCCTTTCATATTTTAAGTGTGCTTGTCTTTCCATTACCTACTCCTATTTTCAGAGCTGTATAATTTAACTTCCCAAATTAAGACCAGGTTAAAAACCAACAACCTCTGCTCACTCAGACACAATCTATTGTGCCTAAATTAAAAACAACACCCACACATCTATTTTTCTCTATTGCAATGACATAGGTGGATGTACTAATAGTAAAACTTTCCAAAGCACACTTGATTGGAGTGAAAAGCAATAATATTACCCTAACAAAATTCACCAACTTCCACAGTTGAAAGGAAAAAAAATGGGAGTAATCTTACTGAATAATATTTTGCATGCTGATTTATAACTTCATATTCAATAAGGTGAGCAAAGATCTATTGTGGCTATTCTTTCTCTTGGTTTCCTAAGTTAAATAAAGGTTTGCTTTGGTGCCTACCTTCTTCATGAAATATTAATTAATTAAGTAATTAGCTAATGGTTCCCAACCTTCAAAAAGTTAGGGGATAATTAGGATAAATATATAAGTTTTAAAAGAACAAAAACCTGAGAAATGTTGACATAAATGTAAACAAAGGTTTAAAAATGCTGAATAGATAGAGAATATAGAAATAATGAGTTTAGAGTTCACAGGAAAAGTCTTATGGGAGAAGGTCAAGTTTGGAGCTGGTCTTAGACAGAGAAAAAAAACTTTGATTATTCGCAGGCTAGTTTCTCTGAAAAGAATATCTTTTAGGACATGGTTCTCAATGGGGGAGAATTTGTCACTACCAAAACCATCATCCATTTTGAGGTCATTGACAATGTCTGAATACATTTTTGGTTGTGAAAATTGGGGGTGCTACTGGCATTGAATGGGTCCAGGATGATGCTAAGCATACCACATTTCTCAGGACAGCCCTCATCTCTATGCCCCATTCCCAATAAAGAATTAGCAAGTCCAAATGATCAATAGCTGAAAAACACTGTCTAAGGTTTTTCAGGACCTCCATATCCATAATCAACATTGCCCATGGACCTTAAGAAGAAGGAAAACCAAAATAGTATTCAATTTAAACAAATTTTAAAGGAATCATGAAACTCAAAAAGTGCAGTCAACATTTCTTTTTCCAGCATTATTTTTTTTTCAGAGCAAAAACTAAATAATTTTATTTTGTATTTTTGTTGAATTTATTGGTTTTAATAAAATTTATAGGTCTCAGGTGTACAATTCCAAAAACATCACCTGTATATTGTATTGTGTTCACCACATCCAAGTCTCTCCTTCCATCACCATTTATCCCCTTAACCCTCTTCTATCTCCACACCCCCTTTCCTCTGCTAATCACCACGCTGTTGTCTGTGTCTATGAGGGTTTTTTTCCCTTTTTTAAATTAAATCTTTATTATTCAGATTACTACATTTGTTTCTCTTTTTTCCCCTCCATAGCACCCCTCCACCCAGCTCCCACCCTTCCCTCTGCCCTTACCTCACCCCTATTGACCTCATCCATAGGTGTATGATTTTTGTCCAATCTCTCCCTGTACACCCCTCACCTTTTCCCCCTGAGATTTATCAGTCCACTCCCTTTCTGTGCTCCTGATTCTATTAAATTCATCAGTTTATTCTGTTGATCAAATTTTTAATTCACTTAATTTTTAGATTCACTTGTTGATAGATATGTATTTGTTGTTCATAATTTTTTGGCTTTTACCTTTTTCTTCTTCCTCTTCTAAAAATACTTTCAGCATTTGATATAATACTGGTTTGGATTTGATGAACTCTAGCTTTTTCTAATCTGTGAAGCTCTTTATCTGCCCTTCAATTCTGAATGATAGCTTTGCTGGATAGGTTATTTTTGGTTGTAGGTTCTTGCTATTCATCAGGTTGAATATTTCTTGCCACTCCCTTCTGGCCTGCATCGTTTCTGTTGAGAAATCAGCTAACAGTCCTATGGGTGTTTCCTTGTAGGTAATGAACTGTTTTTCTCTTGCTGCTTTAATATTCTCTTTTTGTCTTTTACTCTTGGCATTTTAATTATGATGTGTCTTGCTGTAGTCCTCTTTGGATTCCTTTTATATGGGGTTCTGTGTGCTTCCTGGACTTGTAAGTCTATTTCTTTTACCAGATGTGGGAAGTTTTCAGTCATTATTTCTTGAAATAGGTTTTCAGTATCTTGCTCTCTCTCTTCTTCTGGCACCCCCACAATTCTGATGTTGGTACGCTTGAAGCTGTCCCAGAGTCTCCTTACATTATGTTCACATTTTTGGATTCTTTTCTCTTCTTGCTCTTCCAGTTGAGTGCTTTCTGATTCTTTATATTTCAAAAATTTTATTTGATTCTTGCCTTTCTCTAGTCTGCTGTTAGGACTCTGTATAATATTTTTTTATTTCAGTAGTGTATATTTAATTTCTAGTTGGTCCTTTTTCATCTATAGTTGGACCTTTTCCATCTCTAGTTGGATCTTTTGCACCTCTAGTTGGTCCTTTTTCATCTCCTCTCAGCTCTCGCTAACGTTATCCAACTTTTCTAGCATATTCTTGAAAAACCTTATAAGCGTGGTTTTGAACTCTATATCCAGTCATTTGTTTTCCTAAATTTCTTTTGTTTGTGATCCCTTCCCTTGCTTGGCATTTTCACTATGCTGGGAGAACTTCTGTGTTGGATTCAGCCTTATGATACCAGACTTGCAAAACCAAAGAAACCTCTCTGTTGAGCTTAGGATGGGTGGAGTCTCAGGGCTTAAGGGACCACCTTGCCTTCCAGTCGGCCCTGCCCTCCACGGCCCCTGAGTCTCATGTGACTAGGTAATTGCTGGAGTGGTCCCTGTGCACGCCTGCCTGCAGTGCCTCTAGATTGCTGCCCTTCTGGCTCCCCTGCGCTCCAGGACCACACGAGTCTAGGTCCCCAGGGTTTCACCTGAAACTGGGTATTGATTAGAGGAGTCAGAGGTGGCACAGTTGGGAGGGTCTGTCACCTGCCCACTCTCGAAAGCCAGCAGCACAATCAGCAATCTGTCCTCTGCACAGTGTCCTGTGCGTGACTAGACCTCTGATAAAATGTGATTCCCCTAAATTTCTGTGCACCTCTCCCTTTTCACAATCCAAACTCCCCCCGTATGAGTTTCGGCTGGATCTGGGGTTTAGTGTCATAAGATAAGGGGTTCAGTGCCTTTGAGAGTCTCTGTTTCCCTCCTGCCAGAGAAAGCCAGCCAGGTACTCTGGTACCTGCTCTCTCCATGTGCACGTCTCTGTACCTGAGCTTTTTGCAGCTCCTCTGGGTCTCCGTGAGCCCCTCTCTTTCCCTCTAGTTGTAGAATTTCCACTCAGCCAGCTTTCCTGTGGTTCTGGATGATGTCTGTTCTGTCTTTTAGTTGTAGTTTTAAAATTGTTGTGTGAGGCAGCAGTGTAGGTGTTTACCTATGCTGCCATCTTGGATTCTCCCCCCAGCATTATTTTATATAATAAAGGGCTAATATGCAAATTTCCTGGACCTGAACGGTGAAACAGCTGGTTGGGGCAGACACTCAATGCAGGAGCTACCCTCATCCTGCAGGCCTCATGCCCCCCAATCGCCCTAATCTGTGATTAGCCCACAGATTGGCCCTGATAGCTGGTCTGGCCTAGGGATCCTATCTGTGCACAAATTTTGTGCATCAGGCCTTTAGTGAAGATATCTATAATAATAAAAACATAATATGCTCATTAGACAGGTACATTCTTCCAGACAAAGCTGGGACTGCTAGGAGAGCCTGGGTCCCAGGTGCCAGAGGGAATCTGATGCCAGCAGCTGTAAGAAGGAAGACCGGCCAAGACTGGTTTGGCTCAGTGTATAGAGCGTCGGCCTGCAGACTGAAAGGTCCCAGGTTCGATTCCGGTCGGGGGCATGTACCTTGCTTGCAGGCACATCTCCACTGTGGGGCATGCAGGAGGCAGCTGATCGATGTTTCTCTCTCATCGATGTTTCTGACTTTCTATCTCCCTTCCTCTCTGTAAAAAATCAATAAAATATATTTTTAAAAAAAAGAAGGAAGACTGACTCTTTCATGAATTTCATGCATTGGGCCTCTAGTAATTGACATAAAACTTAGAATTGTATAATTCTAAGGTATACAACATGATATGATATATATATATTATTGCAAAATTATTATCATAATAGGTTGGTTAAAGCATTCTTTATCTCACAATCCTACCATTTTTGTATGAGATAAGAAGCTTTAAGAACTATTTTCTTAGCAACTTTCAAGTATATAATACGATACTTAACGGCTAAAAAATATTATATTATATTTTATATGTATATAGATAGATAAAAAGATAAGTAGATAGATATAGATAAACAAAGCATTCTTTATTCATTCATCCATCATGTATACTTAGGTTGTTTCTGAGTCTTAACTATTGTAAATAATGCTGCAATGAACATCTGGGTACCTGTACACTGAGTGACCAGATTATTATGATCTCTGAATGCATAATAATATGGCCATTCAGTATATAAATGTGTGTGTGTGTGTGTGTGTGTGTGTGTGTGTATACATACACATTTTAGAGGCCCGGTGCATGAATTTGTGCATGGGTGGGGTCCAGCCTGCCTGGCCAGGGACATGGGCACTTGGCTGGCCTGCCTTTTGGTAAAACTCCTGGTGGAGAGGACAATTTGCATATTAACCTTTTATTATATAGGATATACACTAAGTGGGCAGGTTATTATGCATTCAGAGATCACAATAATCTGGCTACTCAGTGTATATCTTTGTGAATTAGTATTTTTGATTTCTTTGGATAAATATTAAGAGTGGAATTGCTGGGTTAAATGGCAGTTTTATTTTTAATGTTTTGAGAACCTTCATACTGTTTTCCATAGTGGCTGCACCAATTAATTTACATTCCCACTAACATTACATAAGTGTTTCTTTTTCTCTATTTCATCACCAGCTTTTGTTATGGCTTGTCTTTCTGATAATAGCCATTCTAACAGGTGTGGGTGATATCTCACTGTACTATAGTTGTTATTTGCATTTCCCTGATGCTTATTTATGTTGCCTGTTGGTCAATTGTACATATTCTTTGGAAAAATGTCTTTTAGGTCCTTGACTAATTACTTAAAATTGGATTATTTTGTTTTTATTTTATTTTGTTGCTATTGAGTTGTATGAGTTTCTTATATATCTTACATATTAACCCCCTATCAGATACATGATTTGCAAATATTTACTTCCTTTCCGTAGTTTGCCTTTTCATTTTTTGATTGTTTCTTTTGCTTTTTAGCTTGATGTAGTTCCACTTGTTGATGTTTGTTTTTGTTACTTGTGCTTTTGATGCTATATCCAAAAATCATTGCAAAGACCAATGTAGGGGAACCTCTTTCCTACATTTTCTTCTGGTTTTGTGATATGAGTCTTGTATTTAAATCTAATCATATCAAGTTAATTTTTCTGAGTCACTCAATTTCATCATTCTGCTTGTATTCATGTGGTTTTCTCAACACCAGTTGTTGAAGAAACTATCTTTTCCCCATTAGGTATTCTTGGCTCCCTTGCCTGTTAATTGACTGTATGTGCAAGGGTCTAATTCCGGGCTCTTTATTCTGTTCCACTGACCTATGTGTCTTTTTATTCCAGTGTCATGCTGTTTTGTACATATATAGACACACACACATGCACACAATAGGATATTATTCAGCCACTAAAATAGGCATCCTGCTACTGTGACAAGATGGGTAGACATATGCTAAGTGACATAAATCACATAAAGATAAATATTGCATAATATGACTCTTATATGGAACCTAAAAAAGTCAAACTCATATAATCAGAGAGTAAAATGGTGTTTATAGGACTGAGCAGTGGGTGAATAAGTCAAATGTTGTTTTAGAGTACAAAGTTGCTATGAGTAGTCAATAAGCCTATATATCTAATGCACGGTATAGTGAATATAGTCAAAATACTATATTATTGCCATTTTTCTTGCTAAGAAACTAGAATTTAATTATTATAATCACTATAAGAAATGATAATTATATAATGTGAGAGCTGTTAACTATCACTACAATGGAATTCACATTCAATATATAAATGTATCTAATTGACATAGTGCACACCATAAATTTGTACAATGATATGTCAATATATTTCAATTTTAAAAATTAATAAATAAATTTAAATAGGCAATAGTTTATTCAAACATATTTGTTGAGAACTAGTATCAGCTGAGTGTTTGTATTCCTAGTCATCCATCAGCAATCACAATACCATAACTTAGCATTGTTTTAGCTTTAAAGAGAAAGAATAAGTTAATATTTGTAACATCCCCAAATTATTCTTAAAACCCTCATGAGAAAAAAATAATACACTTGAAACTTATAACTTTTGCTTTGAATGATGTAAAAAGTTGAAATAAGAGAAAGAAGCAGGAGGAAAAAGAAATTGAGAACTGGCAATTGAAGAGGAAAGTTCTGAAGGAAGCAGGATGCAGACTTTATGCTACAATAATGATGCATTGCAAATGACTAGATAAAGCCCCAGCTCACTCCCCTGAAGGACACTAGATGACAGTACCCTGGGCCATGAGGGAGAAAAAAGAGGGAGTGAGCAAAGTCCTTGGAGATGGTCAGTAGAGACTGGAATCAGAGAGCAAGACCTGATAGGTGGAAAGGGGAAAGAGGGGCATAAAAAAGTGAGCACAGCCGAAACTGGTTTGTCTCAGTGGAGAGAGCATCAGCCTGCGCACTGAAAGGTCCCAGGTTCCATTCTATTGAAGGGAATATATCTTGGTTGCGGGCACATCCCCAGTAGGGGGCGTGCAGGAGGCGGCTGGTCGATGTCTCTCATCGATGTTTCTGGCTCTCTATTCTTCTCCCTTCCTCTCTGTAAAAAATCAATAACATATATATTTTTTTTAAAAAAGTGAGCACAGACTTCTCCTGGTTAGGGAGACTGGAAGCTCAGGTCATATGTGTCCAAGAAAGTATCTCAACTAGGTTGAAGGGAGCACAGGGTTAAATATAAGTACAGAAATGTAAGTGACTTCCCAGAGAAGCTTGGGAAGGGAATCAGGATATGCCACCCCAAATATGCCATTTTGGCATGAAGATTATTTTGAGCTGAAGGCAATGGAGAAGTAGACACAGGAAAGCAGTTTACCCTCCCACTTTCTGCTTATAGGGAGAGCATAATTTTCATTGGTATCTCTCTTCCCCCTCTCTTACCAGGAAGAGGAGGACAGCTCATCAATGGAGACAGCACCAATTTGAATATCAGTAGCAAACCTTACTGAAATAACCCTTAGCTTTCATTAATTTCCCCCTATATTTACCTCATCACAATTTACCTCCCCTAGAAGCCCAATATCTTTCCTTTGTAATTGCACTTCTCCACAAATGTATTACTCTCCCTTAAAATAGTACAAGCTTTCATGCTTAACTGTTTGTTTGACTTCTTCACTTTCTTTTCTGTGAGATCCTCCATATGTATATATGTTAAAATATTAACATCAAAATGAAATTTACTTTTTTTCTCTTCTCACTTTGTATTTTATCAGTTTTATTTGCACAGCCCCAAGAATTTCACCAACGAGGATACAATATAAAGTTTGTTTGTTTTTCCCCTCTTCTACACTTGGAATTCATGTATTTACCAAGAAAAATCAGAGAAGACCAGATGTTAAGCATGCTTGATAAGTCTCTTAAAAGAAAGTAGGGAAAAGATTCTTTAAAAAAAAAAAAATGTAGCCACAGATACATAGGGAAGACTTTGGGTATAGTCAGTTCCTCAAGCTACTGAATGAATACAAGTCTTGGCTATTTTAAATAGTAGCCAAGGCAAGGCAAAAGTTATAAAAGCTTAAGTAGCAACTGCCGTAAATGTCGTATATTGAAAGAGGCAAATGTCTTGAGAGTTTCACACTTTTTACCAGATGTTTCAGCATTCTTTAGCGAAAGTCTTTAACTGAAACTTGGTCATATGATAACAATTTAGAAGGGCGCAGCACACCTCCACTCCTTGCCTGGAAGGTAAATAAACTTCTAACCAGGGAATCTGTCTAAAAGATAGTCAGGGAAGAAATACTAGTAAATGTTAAATTCCTCCAAAGAGAATTGAACACTTGAGTTTCTTTCATTCTTGTAAAAGATTTATTTCATTATTCAATGAAAAGAACTTAATTTTCTTTCTATATTCTGTTTGCCTTTGGTGCATTTGGCATTTCACCAGATATCTCTTGATACTGACTCACAGCTTTTCAGGGATTTGATATTAACCACTAAAAGGCTAAGAAATGGTAGGCTAATTACAATTATGTTCCTTAATTCTGGTATTAATGCCATAGATACAGAGAACAGAAGAAAAATAATAGCTAACTAAGTACTGTTCAATTAATTATTTTTGAAGAAAAGATACAACGTATATGTTTGTGCAAACTACTTGAGTAATTTTTTAAACTTCCATTATTTTTATTTCAATCAGAAAAAAAAGCTTCTTAAATTGCATTTTCTTAATACCTTCATCACTCTCTTCATTTAAATTTTAGAATAATTTTATTTAATAATAACCATTGTTCTTTAGGAAATTAATCTCCTTAATTACTGACATTGAGATGTAAGTGATGAAATATGGGGTTTAACTTTTGGAAGAGATAATAGTCATGAGTCTATGGAAGGAAATTATTATTACAAATATCTCATTTGGTAAAGCATTTGAATTGCCCTATATTAAAATAATGTGTCCCTTTTTGAGATATCTTCTGCACTTCTGTGTGGCTGGACTTTGCACTTAAAATCTGGTTCAGGCGATTCCATTTGTGATTTTAAAGCGGGTGTGGAAACTACCTGGTTTGCAAAGTTTTCATCACATTTTCCTGGAAAGAGCTGGGAGAGGGGAGAAGGAAAGCAGTGCTTATTTTTTAACAAATCCCCCTTGCTGTTGACTCAAGGGGACAATCATTGTTAGCCTTAGGGTCTGTCACTTAAGATTATTAGAGAGCCTTATGTGGGTTCTCAGGGCAAGACCTCCAATAACCTTGAGTCAAAAACCATTCTTTCCATAGCAAGTTGAAAAGAATACCTAGAATATATTATTAGATTTATTTAAAGATTAAAACCACTAAGTTAGTCCAGCATGTGATGAGAAACCAGGTGTCCAGCTACTAGTAAAGGCAAAGGTATTGCCATATATCTCTAACAAAAAACAAACAAACAAACAAAAACACACAAAATAATAAGATGAAAACAGAAAACATGGCTCATTCATTGAACTGTAGTAATCTCTACAAAACCATCCCTCCATCTGGCAGGCAATCATCTAGTTAGGACCAAGACTGATAAAGGGAGAAAAATTTGTTTTAAAAAAAAATCTCTATGGACTACATCAATATTTCATTTTAAAAAAGAAGAAAGGCTGTCAGTGGTTAACATCATTCTTTTCAATTTGTTCTTTGGGATTATAATAGGTAATTGCCTTACTATTAAGAATATTTACATAACCTAAGGGTACCTTTAATAATTTGGGAAAGATTTATTGAACACCTAAGAAACACAGACCAGGTGCTGTAACATACATCATATATATTATATTCCAATGTAGTGTCAGAAGCATAATAGTTAAACTACATGAAATGCAACCACTTCTGAGACTATAAGAAGAGTGTAGAAGTGAGGGGTATTTCTTCAGGCTTTGCATTCAGGAAGACTGACCCCTATGGCAAGACTCAAGAACTACAATATTCCAAAGAAAGTAAATGGCCAAATCTAGACTAGTGAAGGCCTCACAAGGAGGGTTATAGACACAGCAGCTGAAAAATCATGGAAGATACAGTGAAAAACCTTAAAGGCTCTTTTGAGGAATTTAAGAACTGTTTTCATTTTTAACTGCAGCATGTTTCAGAGCTTTTAGCATGCTAATGTGCATTGTGACTCTAAGAAAAAATGTAGCATGTCATAATCTCAAATTTTTGTGGTTGTTCATGAAATTTTGTGTATGAGTTGCAAAGGGACCCTGTCAGTTTATGATATATACTTAGGGAAAGTCTATTTTAGGGACTGTGAACCTGCTTTACAATGTGATCGTATTAATATTTTGTAACAAAATCAGAACAGCTTAAAAGGTATTTTTGGGTTTATCTTATTATAGATGATCTAATAAATGACCAAAACCTAAATTGGAAGATAATTTTGAGTCTGTCTGCGTGTTATATTTAAACCATCCTTTAAAAAACACATTATCTAATCGTTTAACCTCTGGTGACTTCAGGAAACTCAACTGAAGGAATCCATTTACTTTTCAAACAATTTATTATTTTATTTAATAAGTTAAGCAATTTATTAACTTTGATAAGTGCTTCATTTGAGACAACCACGAAAAGCCTAAACCTTTTCCTACCTTAAAGCACTTATGTAGTTTGAAATAATTATCTCATTACCCTCTTATTTCCCTTTTTCTACTTCTGATTTTTTCATCACCTGGCAGTTTCTAGGTCCTCACTAGCTTAGTAATTCTTTTCTGCCTGCTCCATTTGTCAGCGTGTCTCTTAACACAGATAAAAGCCATTTGAATTCAGTATAAAGTTAGGATCCACTAAGTTGCTAAAATAATTTTCATATAAATCTCTGCTTACCTCCATCTCCTCCAACATCTTCCTATGTTGCTGATTTTTCATGACTTATGTTAAAGTTTACCTCATTCCTATTCTCATAGCCTTCTTTTCATACAATAATGTTTCTTGTCTTGATTCTGCCACCCTCCTCATTTCAAGTCAACTTCAATTTAATTACCAGTTTTACCTAGACCGGATAAAATATTTGACAGGAAAAGACTAAATACAAAACCTTGCAATGGGTACCATACTTCTGTTCATGATCCTATTAATCTATTGATTATGCAATTGTTATTTACATACCAAAGGTCATCACCTCGTCTATTTAAATTAAGATCCACTCAAATTTACTTACATTTTCCCCATTGGGACAAGAAAAGGAAGATAAAGGCCACAGCATAGCTAGTCAAATACATCTGGTTAGCTCCTCACTGGATAGCACTCAGCTTTCAATAGGTCTCAAAATTTGCCTTTGCCTTTTTGAAAACTGATACATCTGTTCAACTGGGGATTCTAACTTTTCTCCTCTTGTCCATGATTTGGTAAAGTTTACTAACATCTCTGCCATCTTACCTTATGTTTTCTTGCTACCATGTGTCTTTCCTAACTTGGAACAACCAAGTTAGATTGTTCCTGAATGACAATTTTTTTTTTCTCATGGAGGCGTGGGAGAGCTTAGTTTATCTTTTAAACTAATACTACTCATCCCAAAGGAAAAGGAAGATGCATTCCTTCATGTGTCTTTTTTCTGAACCAGGGTTTTTCAGACTCAGCACTATTGAGATTTGGACCAGATAATGCTTTCTTGTGAGGAGGTGTCCTATGTGTATGATGATAAGCAATATTCCCAACCTCTACCTATTGAATATCAGTAGCTATACTCCTCTCCCAAATGGTGACAATCGATAATGACTCCAGACATTGCCAAATGTGCCACAGATGTTTGTTGTGTTTTATTGGGGTGAAGGGGGGAGGGGTGGGGAACTTCCCTGGTTAAAATTCATGACTTGAAGAAAAATAAATGATTTAAGAAGAATGACCATTTTGTCCTTAATGTGTACTCTTTTTATTTTAGTCCATTAAACTAATTTGCCAATGAACAGCATATAATTAAACTAAATAAATATACCAAGAATTCCTGGTTTTCAAGAAAAGAAGTTTGCATATGGCCTTAGCAGAAAATTTGAAAACAAGTATTATACATCAAACTTAGGTTAGCAAAAGGAAGGGCTAAGATGTACCGATGTGTATTAATTCAGGCTGCTATGATAAATACCATTAACTAGGTGGCTTAAATGGCAAACATTTATTTCTTACCATTTTGGAAGCTGGGAAGTCCAAGAGCAAGTTGTTTCATGGTGAGAACCCTCATTCTGGTTTGTGAACAGCAAGATACCTTCTTGCCTGCTTCTATGGCAGAGACATCACCTCTCTCATGTGTCTTCTTCTAAAGGCACTCATGAGGGCTCCACCTAATTATTTCCAAAAGGTGCCACCTCTACATACTGTTAACTTGGGGTTTAGGGTTACCACATATGAATTTGGGGAGAGGGCACAAATATTTCATACACAGCATATAGCAAACACAAGAATCATGAATACAAAATGGCTAAAATGCATTTTTCTTTATATACATTTAAGCCTCATACATGGTTGTCAATGACCATATAATCCCAATAAACTTTTATTAACTTTTTTGTTGTTTATTTATCTCCCACAAAGAAGGCAATGTTTTCCCATGGATACAAAATGTACCAAGAATGCCCAACAAGAAAGTATGAGAGAAATGGTAACATTCTAAATCATTTTTTTTTTTCAGGGATAGCTCAATTGGAGCATCTATTACCCCCTAGTGCCAAGATAACTACTTCCCTCAGTTTTTATTCTGGGCTTGTATTTAGAGGCTAGGATTTATTTTCAAGGCTATTTTATATAAACTCTGTCTAGAAGCTGGCAGGATGATGTTATGTAAACTGCCCACACCTCCACCACAAGAAAAAAAAAAAAAAAGAACAGGCACCAGTAAACTGAGGCATTGCTCATTTTGGCATACAGTCATTTTTTTTTTTCAGTTAGAAAGGTAACATGTTTGACATATCAGTGTCTTTGAATAAGGTTAAGGTCAAGTTTTGATCTAATTTTGGTTCTAATTTTTTCTTATAAAATTAAAAATGTAAATGCACTCACTCATGATAACAGACAAAAAATTTCACAAGTCTCATTAAGTCAACTTTTACTCTTTTTTTAAAAAAAAAAAAGTTATAATACATTGGAAAAAAAAATCAAAGGCCACTGCTCCAATTGGTAAAACTGAGTCTATCAAATATTAAGAATCAATAATAAATTACTGAGGAGCTGACAACATACTGACTCTTCTACTATTATGCTATCATAGATTCTGCTCATAAAACAGGGCTAGACATCTGTATATTGGCAGGTTAATGTAGAAGAAAATAATCTTTACTTTGTAAGATTTAAATTTTATGGATTTTTGGTCATCTTAATATAAACTTGACAAAAGGAAAGAAAAAAAATCAGAGAAAACAACCTTGCTGAACTAAATATATTGGTCTGTGAGAGTTTTGATGCTTGCCAAGATTGATTTTCAGCAACATTCAGCATTTTTAGTGATGAGAGGCGGTGCTACTGAATGGATTTAGCATCCCTTTAAAATGTATTCCAGGTAGACTGTGAGACTTAAGATTATAACTTTGATTCCTTGTGCTTTCACACATTGTTCTGTAAAAGAACTCATTGGCCTTAAACCTCAGATGTCCAAGGTTGGGTGCTAGGCACTGAGAATAACCTCAACAACCATCCCTCCTTACAGAAATGTAACAAAGTCTCTTGTTATAAATGACAAGAGCTTCTCTTCAGGGAATAAGTTCTTCCTCCAAACAAATCCACCCTGTTGGGCGTTAGCCCAAGAAGTGAACTTTGCATTGACCTCAGAGTTCATTCACTGTAATTCTAGATTGAACAAGAAGCAATTTGGCAACATGGAAGAAAGACCTTGATAAATCCAAATAATGATCAAAATTATTAACCAGATTAGAAATCTACAAACAAGTTCCTTTTACAACGGCAGAGTTTTGATGTATCAATCCCCAGCTCCCTCTTTACCAAAGGATAATTCAATGAATAGTGACACCAGGAGCCTCTGATTGCATGTACAGGAGACCTTGGTCTCCAAATCCCTTAAATAAATGTCACACCCTTGCACATGTGTTGGCTAGCCTCAAGGCACCAAGGTTCACTAAATTTCAAGGTGCAGTAGTGATCCCACCCTGTGAGGTACATGGAACTCCCATAAACCACTTGTCTCATCCTGGCTCAGGGATTCAGAGGAAAATGAGCAAGCATCAAAGCAGGTGCAACTCTATCCTCTGATGTCTATGGTCTGGGTGAAGCAACAGTGCTCTAGAGAATCCTTTTGTATAACTTTTATGGGTCTGGGAGTACTCTTTACAAGCATCTTTCCCACCCTGAGGCAGATGCAGGTTCACACACTAAGCAGTTTTCCTATTCAGTCTTCTGTCTTCCATGCTGTCTCTTTTGGGTATATTTAAGTTGCAGGGAAAAAAAGCAGGACCAAGAGGTACATAGACTGGAAATGATGAGATCCAGGAGTGAAATCTTAAAGTCAATGTTAAAGAAATGAATACCTGGAGACCCTGAAGACCATCTGCCTTTAAATAGCAGCCTATTCAGGAAAGGGAGTGTTGAGTCAGGGGACTAATTGGACATTCGTAAGGTTATCAAGCAAGAATTGAATCCATTTTTGGTACCACTTTTTGTATGAACTGGTCCAAAATAAATAACCAGCACAGCTGTGGTGCAGAAAACCTCCTGTGTAAATTATTTTCATGTGTGTGGCTTTTTAAAATGAATTTCCGTCAATCTTTCCATGGGTTTTGGTCCACATTAGTTCTGACTAAAGCTATATTTTTCCAAAGTTAAGGGAGGTAACTATCTATCAGGGACCATCTCTATTATGGCTTCTTTTTTGTTGTTGTTTGATTTTGTTGTTGTTTTGTTTTCAGATTGGTTTTGAGGCTGGCCACATATTTACCAAAACCTCTTAATATGCTACAGAAATTGATTTAGTTTATAGTAATGCAAGTGATTAAATTTGGGTAGCTTCCCACCTCTCCCAGTCTATCTCCCTCTACATCACCTCCGGAACACTCCGAGCCTTGGCTTCACTATTTATAGTTACAGGGTAGCTCTTGCTTCTCCCACCCACCATTGCTCCAATTTGAAACACATGCAGGAAAAGAGAGGAAGGGGAGTTTGTGGGAGGAGAGGTGGAAGAACCACACCCATTGTGAAGCCACTATCCCATCCTGTTTGCATGTGGTTAAACACCCAGAAAGACAGGGAGTTTGCTAGGACTCATTTCAGTACATCCATATTCACTGGTCCAAATACAGTTTGGTTTCTTATTGTCTGACTCATTTTGACTGTGGCATAAATCACTTTCTTGATCATCCTGAGGAAAAACCAATAAAGGGAAATACCTCGAGTCATAGGCTCTAATGCTTGAAAATTAAAAGAGAAAAATAAATAAAATCTTCTTCTCATCATTTTCTCAGGAGTTATATTCTGAAAGACCTGCACCTGGCCCTATGATAACCTAATTCCTAAAGGTGGTAGCTCATAGCAACACCCCTTGCTCCTCTGTTCTCATCCACCCCACCACACACAAGGACACACATACTCACAAGAAAAGGGAAGAAGGTCAGATGGTGTATACTTTAAGTCTACTTAAATATTTTTCTGGAAGGTGACAAGATAAGAAAACTGAGAGAGACAAATCCATAATAATATTTTGGTAAACTAGCCACACTATAAATTCTATCCATAGGCAATTGGCTTGTGTCAATTTTGCTTAACTAAAAATGACTCAGATTTAAATGTTAGGGTGGATGCTTGGCAACTACTAAGCCCATGTTCTTTTTACCTTTAAAAAAAGAATTGTAATAGAGGATAAAGATGTGTCTCATATCGACTTTGTTTTCTGTACATTCAACAGCTGTACTGCTTTCTTCATATATTTTGTTTCCTTGAAACTTTGATATTTTACCCCTATATCTATGACTTTCTCTTCATGTTAATAATTATCTGGAGTAAGAATGATTTGTATAAAAGCTGATAATAATCAAAAATTGGTGGTCATTACTGCCACTAACTGGGTAAAAATTTAGAGAATGGCAATGTCTGATATCAAGTTGAGAAGCAGAAATCTGAGGTCAAGAGGACCTAGCTTTAAATTCTGACCATTCTCATTTCTAGCTGTGTATCTTATTTAAATAAGCTTCCTAAGGCTCAGTCTTCTAACTTAGAGAATAATATTATAGCAGCATAGGAATTAAATTATACTGAGAATCTCCCCAAAAGTGTTATTTGGTTTTAAATTTAGGAGGAAAATCAACTGAGAGACTTTAAATTGGTTCTAAACCATTCTCCAAGTCTATTCTTTGAAATCAGCATGTTCTTGATTTCAGTGCAATGACTTATGAATGGTATACATTTCCACATTGTGCTTCATTCTCAAAATCTGTTTTGCAAAACAAAATTTAACCAGTATTAATAATTACTGTATATTCTAGTCTACTTTACAAACAGATAGCCAACCAATTAACCTCATTCAATAACAAGACGCATAAAAATACTGTGTGTATTTCTGTTTATTTGTATCAGCTATTGAGACAAAG
Organism: Lasiurus borealis; assembly: GCA_004026805.1. Classification (NCBI taxonomy): domain Eukaryota; kingdom Metazoa; phylum Chordata; class Mammalia; order Chiroptera; family Vespertilionidae; genus Lasiurus; species Lasiurus borealis. Next base: position 2,224 of record PVJN01030265.1, on the reverse strand, counting down.
AGCTCTCCTCTGGGGTTCACATGATTTCTAACAGGAAGACCAGGCCAGTCTTCAAAAAATGCCAAAGCACAAGGGAGTTTCCAAAGTTGATTGATAACAGCTGATCACATATCCTACCCATTTGTGCCCTCCTTCCCCTACTCACACATGAAAAACAAAGAAATGAAAAGTAAGCACAGAACACAAACTATAGCCGGATGTACCTTTTTTTCAAGTTTGTCGTGCTGTTTTCTTTCTCCAAGACCCATTTAGGATGTTAGGTTTCTTAACATTCCAAACCTTCCCTAGATGCTAAGTCCAGGTGCACATCTCATTGAAAAGTGGAAGATTGAAAAATTTCTTCTTAGGATAAAGCACCAAATTAGATTTTTATCTTAAAGTTAGTTTTATTTGTCTCTGAATAGGATTTCTTGAAATTCAATGTTAAACTTGACAGTGAATCAGTTGAAACGTTACAGTACAGACTCCTATCAGTTGTTTTCCACCTTTCTTTGCTTTGAAATTCTTCAAAGATTGCTAATACTGGTGCATTATCTAGTCCACAGTTATGGTCAGCACCTCATGGTGTAATTTTTCTTGGACAGAAAAGCCTTTATTGTTGATATTTGTTTTTCTATCTGGTATATAAAGAGGATAAAATCTGCTCAATGTTGGAGAATTGAGTGCACTCTTATCCTAAATTAAATTGAAAACAAGGAATAATGAGCAAAAATACCTATAAATTAAGTTTTAATGGGTAATTTTTAGTAACACTCACTAATGAAAACTATATTTAATCTGTGTCTTAGAATAAATTCACCCAGTCATAACTTTTGTTAATGTCCAAGTATATTTTTCAACAATACTTTTCCTACGTGGCCACCCTCTGAAGTTTATTTCTGTGACTGGTATTAGACCTCAACATATAGTTCAAATAAGTTAAAGTATTCTCTGAACTATATCATTAGGCAGAAAGTTTGAGGGAAACAATTAATTAAATGGGGTACCTCGGCAGGTGGCTACAGTTCTCTGAGGATATGCAGTGGCATGTCTAGATGACTGAATAATCTTCAACCAATAGACCAGAGTTTGTGCAGAATTTAATACTTAATTAAAAAGGCAGCAATTAAGCTGTGAATGTGCCTGGAGCTTTGATATGCATTAACTTGGAGAAAAGGACAAAAAAATCCTAAGAAACTTCAAAAGAAAAAAGATTGAAATAGTACAAAAGGACAATGGAGATCTTTAAATAAATAATAATAATAATGGGAGACAGTTGTCCCTAATGGATACCTCAGAGGAAAGAGCCTCAGATATTAATAATTGTAATAATTGCATGATTATTATCAAGGTTAACTTTCAAAGGAGCCAAACTCTTTTGAAGGTGCCAAATTATTTGTGTGGTATGTTATGTTTTATTTGCAACATAATTATCATCTAAACACTGCTATATCTCTAGGGCAAGTTGATATTGTGACTAATGCAACATTTCCTCTTTTTAAGAAGTTTATTTAAATATTAGATTTAATATTTAATCTACACTGCCTCAAAATCTACACTGAGACTCTCAGGAGGAAATTCATGAAAGAGTGATGACATTGAAAGTTAATATAAGTATAATTTGGTTCCCATGATTATGCTCAAAGTCTAAAGCAGACCTTAAACTACAATTACAATTTGGCAATGTTTTATTTTTTTTATTTTTACATAGATTTTTTTTTTTTATTGATTTCAGAAAAGAAGGGAGGGGAGAGAGGGATGGAAACATCAATGGAAAAGGAATCATTGATTGGCTGCCTCCTGCACACCCCACATTGGAAATCGAGCCTGCAACCTGGGCATGTGCCCTTGATTGGAATCAAACTCAAGACCCTTCATTCCACAGGCTGACGCTTTATTAACTGAGCCAAACCAACTAGGGCAACAACTTGGCAATGTTTTAGATATTATGAATTCATGCTTATAATTTGTGCACTCCGATTTTAATGAAACACTTTTGTGTGTATATACATACATACACATCTATAGTATTAAAAGGGTAATATGCTAATTAGACCAGGAAACCTTGTGGACAAAGCGATGGTGGTGGGGCTGAGGCAAAGGCAGTTAGGAGTCATCAGGCCAGGAGGAGAGGGCTGTTGGAGGTGATCAGGCCAGCAAGGGAGCAGTTGGGGAAAAGCAGGCTGGCAGAGGGGGCAGTTGAGAGCTATGGGACCAGCAGTGGGGGGATGTTTGGGACGATCTG
>PVJN01030264.1:0-25771 GCA_004026805.1 Lasiurus borealis | reverse complement strand
GTGTGAGAGTGTGTGTGTGCCTGTTTGTGTGTGAGTGAGTGAGTGTGTGTGTGTGTGTGCCGCCTCAGGCACGGAGCCCACACATGGAACCGGTGCAGAACTGGCACACGGAGAAAGAATGCAGGCGGACGGGGAGAGGGAGCAAGTAAAGCGAGGTCTGCTGTGAGCAGCGCCCTGTGGAGGCGGCCCTGGGCTCCCCAGTCCCCTCCCCCTGGGAGCGAGCCCAGAAATAACGTCAACCTGGCAGGGTCAGGGAGAGGGGGAAGAGCTCTCCTCTCCGAAAGCTTCCTGGGCCGGTGTCCCCGGGCTGGGCGGAGAACGGAGGACCGGGAGCTGCAGGGAGAGGAGGCTGGCGCCTTCTTCCAGGCTTCGGGAGGAGCAGGGTGAAGGGACAGAGACTGGAAGGGGGGCAGCTCATGTTAAATTCCGGGGTGAATTCTTACCGTCAGTCCCCGTTCCCCCCGCCTCCCTGTCCCCAGTGGGCTCCAGGGACTGCCCGCCCGCTGGTGCCATTCTCTGAAGAAGTGTGTGCTCCTCACTCCCCCCAACAGCTGCCAAAGTCAAGGTGGCCCTGGGTGTACCCAGTGATTCATCTACTAGGAGGCCCAGTGCAGGAAATTCATGCACGGGGAGGGTCCCTAGGCCTGGCCAGTGATCAGGACCAATCAGATTCCCCACCTCCCTGCCTGCTCCCGCCCTCCTCCTTCAGTGACCCCGCCATGTCCCACACCGCCCCCTGATGGTTGCACACATCAGAGCAGCGATCAAACTCCCAGGGAGACATTTTACATATTAGCCTTTTATATAGAGAGACTAGAGGCCCAGTGCACAAAATTCGTGCATGGGGGGTGGGTGTCTCTCAGCCCAGCCTGCACCCACTCCAATCTGAGACTCCCTCAGGGGATGTCAATAGACCAGCAGTCAGACATCCCTCTCACAATCTGGGACTGCTGGCTCCTAACCACTCACCTGCCTGCCTGATTGCCCCCTAACTGCTCCCCTGCCAGCCAGATCACTCCCTAACTGCTCCCCTGCCAGTTCGATCGCTCCCAACTGCCCTCCCTGGCCATCTTGTGATACTGTGAGAGTGAGGACACCAGGGCCACTTAGGCTTTTGATAGTGTAGACAGATTCATGCACTGACGCCGAGGAGCAGCGCCTGCGCTGAGCGTCTTCCCCCTGGTGGCCAGTGCGCATCATGGCGACTGGTCGACCCGTCGTTCTGGTTGTCCCGCCATTCGGCCGCTGGGCTTTTTTATCTATAGAGAGGTCAGCCTCAAGTTCAGTACCACCCAGTGGTCAGACTCTCTGAGTTGAGCAGGATTCTCGTGACTCCTGAGTCACACACCTTCCCCCGTGGCAAGAATCCTTCCTCAAAAGGCAAGTCCTGCTAACATTTTTTATCCAACATTATTCAGCATTTTGGGGGTAAGACACGTAGGGGATGAAATAGTCGCTGCCCTGAGACTCCCACCAAACTGGCGAAAGTTAAAGAACATCCTGAGTGACTATAAAGCCAGGCCATTTCCCAAGTGTTAGGACCCCTCTCTCCCGCTCACCCCCATCCCTCGCCCCGCTCCGAGCAAGGAGAATGGGCCAGGCCAGGCCTAGCAAAGGACAAAACTGGAAAGACAAGCACCCGGCCCCCAGGGTAACCCGTCCTCCCCTGCATATCACTGGTCACGCGGTCTGGACCTCTGGTCTGTCCGATCCCTGCCCAGGCAGTTAGACCCCCTGGCCTCTTCCTCCCTGAAGATAAGTCCGGGCCTCTGCGCATTTCAGCTCCAGGCCCAGAAAGGGGCCAAACCAGACAGGTGACTCCTCGCTGCCTCAGGACCAGCTGCAGTGACTAATGACCCCCTCCGGCACCGACCAATCAGTGGAGACCAGGACCCTGAAATGCACACCTGGAGAGCTGATGAATAGTCTATGGAGAACCTTCCCCTACAATTTCCACCTGCAAGAGAGAGAAATAAATGAATGACAAAGAAGCCAGTGCACATTTCCTCCAAGGAGCACATCCATGCTGTTGCCTTCACCCCCCCACCTCAGGCACGGATTCCCTAACCTCTAAGGGACCCCCTGCGACTGCAACCAGGGGAGCAATGGGCAGCAGCAGCTCATCCAGCGCTGGCCCCTGAGCCTGTCTCCAGGGCGCCCTTCCCTGTGGGACAGCCCTTCCCTTTGGATGTCCCCATCTCCCATCCCCCCTTCCCTTAAATACATTCACTGGTATTTAACACCGTCTGAGGTGGCTGTTTAGCCTGCCGGAGTCGTGACTAACACGAGGGTGCAGAGGTACAGCTCAGGAAAAGTACCGCTGCTTGGAATGACTGGGGCAGGGCAGATCTCCCCGAGATAAAAGCCCGGCGTAGCTTTCCAGAGAGAGTCCACCTAGACACAGCCTCTGTGAAAAAGCCACGATAAGGAGGAAGCAGACGTGTATTTTATTAGTCATGGGAAGAGGGCTATGGCCACTCACAGCCTCTCAGACATGGCAAACTCACCACTCAAATAGGCCTGTGTTTGTTGTGTATCTTTAAAAACAAACAAACATATTTTATTGATTTTTTTACAGAGAGGAAGGGAGAGGGATAGAGAGTTAGAAACATCGATGAGAGAGAAACATCAATCAGCTGCCTCCTGCACACCCCTTATTGGGGATGTGTCCGCAACCAAGATACATGCCCTTGACTGGAATCGAACCTGGGACCTTTCAGTCCACAGGCCGACGCTCTATCCACTGAGCCAAACCAGCCAGGATTGAGTTTGTGTTTCTTGTGCCTAAAATGTGATTCCATAAAATATGTACTCAAGTGCGAACTGACCACCACGGAGTACAAAGAGACGGTGGCCAAATACACACACACACACACACACACGCACACACACACACACACAACAAAGAGTCAGTGACCTTCCTTGGTCTCCCTGTGTCCATTAGCAAATTTAGCGGCTCCACCGGATGTTATAACCCATCCTTTCCACCCCTTTCGCTGCAGCTTTCCCCACACAAACCAATCCTAAGCCAAATTCACTCTTTCATGAACGTCAGTAAATTCTTTACCACAAATGTGGGATTTTTAAGTTCAACCCTGCTCACAACTAGCTGTCCTTCTGTCCATGTCCATCTCTTGCTGCAACTCGCTGGAAACACATGCTGATTTGATTCTGCCCCCTACACGGCTGCCTCTTCTAGTGTTGTTGCTGTTGCTGATAGGGGCACACCCCAAGATGGGGATTGACTCCCCCCTCCTTCCAACCTGCTAACCCATCCTCCTGAAAAACGTCACTTCACCTGTTCCTTTCCTCTGCCTCTCTTCCTGGGGACTCTCTCCAAAATTCCTGCTCTTCCCGCTTCCTCTGACGCCTTCGCTCAGATTGGTCCCTCTGTCTAAACATCGTCCCTTTTTTTATCTGTTCACATCCCATCTCACATCCTACTCTTCCACCATTTCTCCAGACCAAAGAGGAAAACCTTCTCGAACTATCTACAGCTCCTACTGTGCCAAGCACATGCCCCTAAGTGCATTTATTATCTTATTCCATTCTTGCAGAAACTCTGAGGTGGATGCTGTTATAATCCCCATTTTCCGGATGAGAAACTGAGACTTAAAGAGGTGAATTCAGTACCTCGGTGTCCAAAAGCTAGCAAAGCCAGGGAGCAGACGCTGAAATCAGCGTTGTGGATGTGATCCAATAAGCTTTTGTGGGCCGCGTGCAAAGAACTGGAGGGAATAGAAAGGAGTGAAATTGACAATGCTTGCCCACAACCAACACAGGATCGATAAATGAGCCTCGCGTGAACAGCGCTGCGTGGACAGTGGCAATGAAATCCTGTCTGGTGGGAAACCAGGAGGGCCACGTGAAGGAGTTTGCATTCGGCGGGCAGGAATGAGGGAGGGCACCCCGACTTGGGAACACGGTGAGTAACAGGAGGAAGGAAAACACGGGGCATGTTTGAGCAAGGGGAGTCTGCTTTGTTTGGGAGATAAGGCTGCAAGCGTGGTTGAGTCCCTCTTGTAAAAGGTAAAGTTGGCGTTGGGCTTTTGAAAACAGGATCCAATCTGTATCTCAAGAATATTTACCTGGCAGGTAGCTAATTGGATAGGAGGCTGAGCTGGGAGTGAGGAGATAAACTAGGATATTTATCCACCCACAGGAAATAAGGACCTACGATAGTGGAGGCAGTAAACATGGATTACTTTCCCACCTGTGCTCTGTAAACACTCTGTCCCTCCTTGTCCCCTAAAGACCATAGCATCCTTGAGAAGTGTCAATCATTTTTTAAAATGTGCCCCATAACCACTTAACCACTGATAATCACTCAGCAAATATTTTTGGAATTGAGTTGAATGCTTGATGGAGGTGATAAAAATGCTGGGGCTCTATTTATTTATTTGGTTGATTTTTTTTATTTATATTGATTTTAGGGACAGAAAGTAAGGGGGTAGAGAGAGAGAGACATTGATATTTGTTGTTCCACTTATTTCTTCATTTATTGGTTGATTCTTTTTTTAAATATATTTTTATTGATTTCAGAGAGGAAGGGAAAGGGAGAGAGAGATGGAAACATCAGTGATGAGAAGGAATCACTGATTGGCTGCCTCCCGAAGGCTTCCTATTGTGGATCAAGCCTGCAACCCTGACATGTGCCCTTGACTGAGATCGAACCTGGGACCCTCAATCTACAGGTCAATTCTCTATCCACTGAGCCAAACCGGCCAGGGCTTTTTTTATTGACTGATTTCAGAGAGGAAGAGAGAAGGAAAGAGAAATGCAAACATCAGTGATGAGAGGGAATCATTGAACAGCTGCCTCCTGCACACCCCACCCTGGGCTCAAGCCTGTAACCCGAGGCATGTGCCCTGACCAGGAATTGACTGTGACCTTCTGGTTCATAGGTCAACACTCAACCACTGAACCATGCTGGCTGGGCACATTGGTTAATTCTTGGATGTGCCCTGACTGGGGATCAAACCCACAACCTTGGCATATCGGGACAACACTCCAACCAACTGAGCCACCGGCCAGAGCCGTGGGCCTCTGTTTAAATTGTTTTATTGGGCCGAAACCGGTGTGGCTCAGTGGATAGAGCGTCAGCCTGAGGATTGAAAGGTCCCAGATTCAATTCCGGTCAAGGGCATGTATCTTGGTTGCAGGCACATCCCCAGTAGGGGGCGTGCAGGAGGCAGCTGATGGATGTCTCTTTCTCATCAATGTTTCTAACTTTCTATCCCTCTCCCTTCCTCTCTGTAAAAATCAATAGAATATATATATATTTTTTAAAAATATATTTTATTGATTTTTTTTTAACAGAGAGGAAGGGAGAGGGATAGAAAGTCAGAAACATCGATGAGAGAAAGACATCGATCAGCTGCCTCCTGCATGCCCCACACTGGAGATGTGCCCGCAACCAAGGTACATGCCCTTGACTGGAATTGAACCTGGGACCTTTCAGTCCACAGGCCGACGCTCTATCCACTGAGCCAAACCGGTTCCGGCAAAATATATGTATTTTTAAAAATAGTTTTATAGGAACTTAATCATGCCCACAACCATCTACATTATTACTTGATAACAAAACTAAGCTAGTTTTATATTCAGCATCTTCTCATCGGCTCACTGAATTCTCCCAATGGGAGGTACTGAAGTTATTCCATTTACATATCAGAAAAACTGAGGGTCAAGCAAGTAGGGTGACCAGTTGTCCCAGTTTGCAGGGACTTTCTTTCAGTTCTAAAACCAAGACTACCCTGTCAAACTAAGATTGATCACTCCGCCAATAATATTCCCTGCTCCCAGCACACAGGCCAGGGCGTAAACACAGGGCTGGGCCCCGGCCAGGTAGCTATGTTGGTTAGAGGGTGGACCTGCATGCCAAGTTTCGGGTTTGATCCCAATCAGGGCACATGTAGAACCGACCAATGAATGCAGGAATAAGTGGAACAACAAATCAATGTTTCCCTCTGTCTCACCCACACTCCCTTCCCCCCTCTTTTTCTAAAATCAATACGTAAAAATAAACACAAGACTGACAAAATCGAACCCCATAAGGTTTTATTTTGGCTTTCTGATCAGCCAACATAAATATCTTACTTGGGTCCTTTTGGGAGAGAATCCAAGCATACTCTTGTATTGAATTTGGCTCATGAACTTGAGACTGGAGCGGACAGAGGCACAGAATCACAAAATGGATGGATTTTGGTCAGAGAAAAGGAATCCAGGCTGGGGAATGTCTTTCCGGGAGGACACCCTTACCCAGGAGCTTGGCTGTATGAGGTGTTCTTTGGCGCCCCCTGGTGGTGAAGGGCTGTCACCCCCTCTTGATTCCCTACACTAGAGACTAGGCAACACACTGGTAAACCCTGAGAGTTCTTAATTCTTGGGGAACATAGAGCTTTAGTTTTAAAAATAAACCTAGGATAGCTTTTTTTTCTTCAATAAAAACTTGTCATGCTGTCATAATCTAGGGTGAGGACAATCAGATACAAAGTTTAAAAGGATGTCAATCTCTCCCCCCACCTACCCAATAATGAAGAGAAATAAATTTCAAAGAAATATTTCAAAAAAATAAAATTAATGCTCCCAAACCCCACAATGAATAAAATATCAAAATTTAAAAGACAGCCAAAACCGGTTTGGCTCAGTGGATAGAGCGTCGGACTGAAAGGTCCTGGGTTCAATTCTGGTCAAGGGCATGTATCCTGGTTGTGGGCACATCCCCAGTGGGGGGCATGCAGGAGGCAGCTGATGGATGTCTCTCTCATCGATGTTTCTAACTATCCCTCTCCCTTCCTCTCTGTAAAAAATCAATAAAATATATTAAAAAATAAAAATAAAAAATATTTTTAAAAAATTTTAAAGACAGGATCTGAGCCTGCCCTTGCCTTGCCATGCCTCACTTTCATCCCGGGACACAAACACCGGAGCCAGGAAACCCACCCCGAGGCAGAGCCCTCTAGTGAGGACTCCAGAAGGCGCCACACCAAACCTCACCGTGGGGAAACAGAAGTGGCTTTTCAGACTTTCCCACCAAAGCAGCTTCACAGAGGAGAGAGCACTCCCTGTTCGGTAACTAGAGGCCTGCCATAAGCCAGGCACTTCTTTAAGACTCCTGTGTAGGCATATTTTGACTTTGACTTCATAATACCTAGTATTATATATTTAAATATATTTTTAGTGATTTCAGAGAGAGGAAGGGTGTGGGAAACTTGTTGTGCTTGACAGCCATTTTGTAGTAAGCTCCAGCCACGTTAGCACTAACCTCGGGCTAGGTTTCTATTACCCCAAACCCTAGCTCTTTCCCGTAAGCCAGGTATTTCGCCTTAAGGGCTAGGCCAGGTGTTTTGCCTTAAGGGCTAGGCCAGGTGTTTCGCCTTAAGGGCTAGGCCTCATTCCTCCTTCTCCCTATAAATACTCTGAACTCCTCCTGAATAAACGAGACTTGATCAGAACTTTGTCTTGTCTCCATTCCTTGTGTTTCTTGTCCCTTTCATCCCCACTCCCCCTCTAGGGTCCTTGTTGACTACCCAAGGGTTGGGACAGAAGGGGAAAGGAAAGAGAGAAACATCAATGATGAGAGAGAATCATTGATTGGCTGCCTCTTGCACACCCCCAACTTGGGATGTGCCGGCAACCAAGATACATGCCCTTGACCGGAAACGAACCTGGGACCCTTCAGTCCGCAGACCGACGCTCTATCCACTGAGCCAAACCGGTTTCGGCCATAATATATTCTTTTTGTTGTTGTTGTTAATCCTCACCAGAAGGGGCAGAGAGGGTGGGGGTTTCAGAAAGAGACAGAGACACAGAGACAGAAAGAAAGGGAGAGGGAAATTGAGAGAAACATGAATGTGAGACACATCGATTGGTTGCCTCCCGAACTCACTCCAACCAGGAGACAGAGAGGGAGCCTCAACCCAGGTGCCTGCCCTTGACTGGGAATTGAACCTGCGGCCCTTCAGTGTGAGGGCTGACACTCTGACCACTGAGAAACACCAATCATGCTTGTTTTCACTTTTGTTATATATTACCTGCCATTAAAGTATATATAGTTCAGAAGTGTTGGGAAAAGTGCATTTACCATAACTGCACAGCTCAGAGAACTCTCACAAATAGAGACATGTTCATCAGCACCTAGACCGAGAAAGAGCATAGCGCGAGGTTCCCCAGAAGCCCCTCCCATGCCCCCTTCCATTCAATGCCACCCACGATACCTCCTTACTGACATACTAGTGCCCCGGTGCACGGATTCGTGCACATTGAAAGGAAATCAATTAGAACGTAGCCAGCGGGCGGGACTGGGTGAGACAGGCTGGACATGCCCAGGAGCCAACCTCCCACGGTCCTGACCTGGCCTGCGGGGATCAGGCCAAAACCAGCTCTCCCACAGGCCGGAGGGGTCCTGGATTTGCAAGAGAGCAGTTCTCAGGTGACACACCCCAAAACCGGGCTCCCTCCTCTCGGGTTCTGGGATGCAGAACCCAAAGCCATAAACCAGTCGCAGCTCCTGCTTGAGTATCTGCCCCCTGGTGGTCAATGTGTGTCATGGCTACTGGTTGGACAATTGGTCACTTAACCTTTTATATATATAGATAACAGCAGAGATTCGTGTTGCCATTTTTGCTCTTTATGTAAATGGAATGATCTGAGTTATTTTGCTCAAAACCATTGGTGAGATTAGACATGTGTGTGTGTGTGATTGTCCCGTCTCATTGCCTTGTATGAATAAATTACAATAGATTTATCTATTCAGTTGATGTGGGCTGTCTCCACGTGGGACTGTGGCACATGGTGCCGGTATGAATATTCTCACGCGTGTCCTTGGGTTAACGTACACGCAGGAGTTTCTGTTGGGAGCAGATTTGCTGGGCCACTGGAGATGCATATTTTCAGCGTTAGCTAGCGTTCTCCAGTAGTTGTGATAATTTTTACTCACTGCGAGTTTCTGATGCTTCACATCCTGTCTAGACTTGATGTGTTCAGCCTTTTTTGTTTTACCCAGTCGAGGGGAACGGCATCACATTGTAGTTTCTTTGATGTCCGCGGTGAGTAAAGTCCTGGGTTTAAGAACGTTTTCATATGCTCACTATGCATTTGGATGGTTTCTTTTGCCAAGTGTCTGCTCACGTCTTTTGCCCATATTTCTGTCAGGCTGTCTGCCTTTTCCTTGTTGATTTGTAGGAGTTTCTTCCTAAATTCCTGGTTTGAGACTATTTTGTCCCATTTTGTAGGTTTTCTTTTTTACTGTCTTAATGATATCTTTTGATGAGGAGAGGTTCTTAGTTTTAATCCAGTTCATTAATAATTCTTTTTCATGTATGATTCATTTTGTTTCCTGTTTGTGAAAGATGTACCTACCCAATGTCATAAAGATATTCCTATATTTAGTTCTAAAAATGAATTTATTACCGAAACCGGTTTGGCTCAGTGGATAGAGCGTCAGCCTGTGAACTGAAAGGTCCCAGGTTCAATTCCGGTCGGGGGCATGTACCTTGCTTGTGGGCACATCTCCAGTGTGGGGTGTGCAGGAGGCGACTGATCGATGTCTCTCTCTCATCGATGTTTCTGACTTTCTACCCCTCTCCCTTCCTCTCTGTGAAAAATCAATAAAATATATTTTAAAAGAAAGAAAGAAGAAAGAAAGAAAGAAAGAAAGAAAGAAAGAAAGAAAGAAAGGAAGAAAGAAAAAGAAAGAAAGAAATTGGCCAAAACCGGTTTAGCTTAGTGGATAGAGCGTCGGCCTGTAAACTGAAAAGTCCCAGGTTTGATTCTGGTCAAGGGCATGTATCCTGGTTGCGGACACATCCTCAGTGGGGGGCTGTGCAGAAGGCAGCTGATCGATGTCTCTCTCTCATCGATGTTTCTAACTCTCTATCCCTCTCTCTTCCTCTCTGTAAAAATTCAATTAAAAAACATGTTAAAAAAATAAAGAAATTAAAAAATATATGTTCTCTCTTCTACTCTAACTTCAAAGCTCTGAAGACCAGGCAGGCTTGGAGTGGCCGGTGGCCATCCCGGGGGGCAAATCACGAAGTAGGGGGAGGGAACTCCAGCGCCAGGGTGCTGAGTGTGTGTGGGGGGGGTGGCGACGCTGGCTCATCTCCCCACCCACCGGACAGGGTTCTGAAGTCACTGCTTCCTGCCTCCCAGCGCTGTGTCTACCCCTCATCCCCAAGCCATTACCTCTCCTTGCCTGAGCGGCCAGGAGTGCTCAGCGCCCCCGCCTCCCCATCTGAGCAAACCCCAGTGTGGAACCAGCTCATTAGACTCCGCCTGAGTGATCACCCCACACCCACAGCGCCGGCTCCCTGCGGGCGAGCATGTGTCTCGTTAAGGCGGTGATAAAACACAGTCAGCCCCCGCCAGTGTGGCTCCGGTGGGTGGCTGGTTCGATTCCCAGCCAGGGCGCCCACCTGGATTGTGTGTTCATCCATCCATCGTTCCCAGAGGCACCCGGTGGATGTTACTCTATCCCTATCTCTCCCCGCTCCCTCTCTCTAAAATCAGTACAACACAACCTCCAGTGAGGATTTAAAAACAAATAGTCAGGCCCGTGTGGCTCAGTGGTTGAGCATCCACCCATGACTCAGGAGGTCAAGGTTCGAGTCCTGGTCAGGGCACATGCAAGGGTTTCGGGCTCCATCCCCAGCAGGGGGCGTGCAGGAGGCAGTCAATCAATGACTCTCTGTCATCACGGATGTCTCTCTCTACCTCTCCTTTCCTCACTCTGAAATCAATAAAAACATCTTTTACAAAAATGCTTTTCAAAAACCCAGAGCGTGCATATTCTCTCTCTCTCTCTCTCTCTCTCTCTCTCTCTCTCTCTCTCTCCAGCCAGACACTTCATGAGAAACTCACACAGAGGAGCGGCAGGGCCACTGGGTGGTGGAGAGATGGCACGGTTTCCCAGCCAGGTGCCCTTACGTAATGTACTGCGTGCCCAAGTTTGTCACGTGTCACTGAGGGTGAAACAGACATTTGCAACTAAACCCTCCGCTTCCTCTGACACAAAGTGGGGGAGAGGAAGTTCTCTCTGCGGTCTCTCCTGAGCCTTCACTATCTTTTTTTTTTAAAATAGTTTCTTCATTGTTTTTGAGAGAGAGAAGAAGGGAGAGGGAGAGAAACATGGACGTGAGAGCACAACACCCATCGGCTGTCCCTGCACGCCCCCTACTGGGGATGGAGCTCATAACCCAGGCACGTGCCCTTGACTGAGAATCAAGCCAGGGAACCGGCCACCTCCTGGTGCAGGGAGGGCACCTCACCAGCGGAGCCACGCCGGCCAGGCAAGCCTTCCCTGTCTGAGTGTGTCCCTGTCCCCAGGGCTGTGGGACCACCTTGCACTTCGCTCTGGGTCGCTACCTGGTCTCCTAGCTCCGCTGCCCTCTAAGGGTGTGGCCTCCTGCCCCGAGACCCCAGTCAGAGGCTACCCTTTCTCACCTTTTGCCTCGATTCCCCCACACCCGGGTGAGTCTCTTGCTGTTGGAACAGTTGGTGCAATTACAGTTGATGTAACTCCAATAAAGAACTGAGAGCAGCCAAAACCGGTTTGGCTCAGTGGATAGAGTATCGGTCTGCGGACTGAAAGGTCCCAGGTTCCATTCCTGTCAAGGGCATGTACCTTGGTTGTGGGCACATCACCAGTAGGCAGCTGATCGATGTGTCTCTCTCATCAATGTTTCTGACTCTCTATCCCTCTCCCTTCCTCTCTGTAAAATATTAATAAAATATATTAAAAAAAAAGAAGAACTTAGAGCGGATGGTAAGGAGCCTGGGACCTTGAGCACTTTGGCAACATGGGAGTGACAATGCCTTCCAACGGCCATAACATGGGCCACGGAGAAAACACACCAACAGCTGCATCACAACACGACCTCTGGACGCCAGTCCTCCACAGCCAGAAGGCAGCCATGGCTTTGAAATTCCGCTCAGCCCTTCCTTCGGCGAGGTTTGCCATTTCTCCTGCCTTCAGGCGCATCGCTTGGCATGTGGTGATCTTTCTGCCCGTATCTTAGGAACAACATGTAACAGACTTCTGCTCCCGGCTTATCTTCCTATCTTAGGCTCTGCAACGCACTTGCTGTTCCTTTGTAAGAGAGAGTAGTCATGCTGAAACCCGTGTGGCATCAGCCTGCGGACTGAAAGGTCCTAGATTCGATTCCGGTCAAGGGCACGTACCTTGGTTGCGGGCACATCTCCAATAGTGGGTGTGTAGGAGGGAGCTGATCGATGTCTCTCTCTCATTAATGTTTCTAACTCTCTATCCCTCTCCCTTCTTCTCTGTAAAAAATTAATAATATATATATATATATATATATATATATATATATATTTTTTTTTTTTTTTTTAAAGTAGCCATTCCCCCAAAGAGAAAACTTCGTTGTATTAATTTTTCATTCACTCCCTGTTGCTCCGGTCTCCGGCCTTTCTCTCTGCATCATCACTTTCTATCGGAAAGCTGTCACGATGTGATTTTCTGAGGACACTCGAAAGAGCACTGAATCTGTAACCGGACAATCCATGGGGCCCTGCTGCCTGTCACTACTTGAGCCAATTAAGCAGAGGCAGGGCGGAGTCATATATGAGCGTTTATTTCAATACTGTCCGCAGCAGGGGGTTATCTGCTCTGCACCCCACCAGAAGCCAGCTCTTATGTAGGGTGGGAAGACAAAAATTCCATGGGGAGCCGAAACCGGTTTGGTTCAGTGGATAGAGCATTGGCCTGCGGACTAAAAGGTCCCAGGTTCGATTCTGGTCAAGGGCATGTATTTTGGTTTCGGGCACATCCCCAGTAGGGGCGTGCAGGAGGCAGCTGATTGATGTCTCTCTCTCATCGATATTTCTAACTCTCTTTCTTTCTCCCTTCCTCTCTGTAAAAATCAATAAAATATATATTAAAAAAAAAAAGATTCCATGGGGAAGTAGCCAATGAGTATTACCAAACGGGCAGTCTACAGGGAACGGGGGCTGGAGATTTGCAAAGAGCTGGGGTTCTTCAAAGGGCCGGTGATATGTGAAGGTCGGGGGTCCTCCAAGGGCTGTTGGCTCTGGTTTCTGCCACCAGAGGCATCTTCCCAGAGAACGGGCAGCTCCCCGATGGGGGGGCAGGGGCTGCATTTCCAAGTGGGTCCCCAGGTCCCACAGGCAACGCCAGCCAGGGTAGAGCGGCCTCCTTTACCCGGAACTGAACCATCGTGGTTCACAGAGCATGCTCAGTGTTTCTCCCCATGAGAGCTGGCTCCCCGGCGTTCTGGTCCTGCCCTGTCACATGCAGCGCAGGTGCGGCAGGCAGGCAGCAGGCATGAGCAGAGCAGGACGATGGGCCAGGTCAGAAGGTCGCCAGGGCAGAAAGTCCGGGGCACCTGGCAATGGGTGCTACAATGGGCAGCACTGGGAGAGCAGGATTGGAAATACTTGGAAATATCGTCCATCAGGACCTCGCCCCGAGGCACCCTTTCTTCCCCTAGAGCAGCAGTTCTCAACCTGTGGGTCTCGACTCCTTTGGGGGTCAAACGACCCTTTCACAGGGGTCGCCTAAGACCAGCGGAAAACACCTATTTCCCATGGTCTTAGGAACCAACACCCCGCTCCTCGGTGTAGCAAAGTGTAGCAATGTAGTTTACTGTTCTCATATGAAGACTGTTACCCATGCTACACCATGATTCAAGACAAAATTTCATTTATTTGTAATTATAAATAAATACTTCACAATATATAACTACATATTGTTTTTGTGATTAATCACTATGCTTTAATGATGTTCAATTGTAACAACGAAAATACAGCCTGCCTATCAGATATTTACATTACAGTTCATAACAGTAGCAAGATTACAGTGATGAAGTAGCAACGGAAATAATTTTATGGTTGGGGGTCACCACCCCATGAGGAGCTGTCTTAAAGGGTCTCGGCCTTAGGAAGGTTGAGAACCACTGGTCTAGATCCTCTCCCATCAAGCAGGTCAGATCCTCCCCCTGAATTCCTTCCCACCCCCTGATATGTAGCTAGACATGCAGTAGACCCCCAAACACACGCACTTAGAGAAGAGCATCTGACCTCCACACCAGGGCGGGAGCTGAAGGGACAGGCCCCGATCCGTCAGCTCCACGAAGAAAGAAGTGAACTGCAGCCAGGGGGCCAGAAGGAGGCCTGGCCCACACTCCGGGGCAGCTCTGGGGACTGCCCCCCGAAACTTGCTTTCCAGTGGACTCCTGCTTGGCTTGCTGAGCAAACTCTCCTCCAGAGTTTGAGTCTTGCCTCTGAATTCTTTCTGAGCCAGAAACAAGCACCAAGCGTCACTGTTACACACACAGGCCGCACAGGGTAGCTAACTCAGTGAAGGACAGCTGTGCGTAACAGCTCAGATTTGCAAACACAGTGGCGGTTTCAGCATGAGGTTGCCATTGATGATAAGACACACACCTGGCGTCAGAGATGTTACAACCGGGGGAAAATGTCTGTCTTAGAATTAGTTCCATATCGTAGTAAATGCCAGTATTGATTTAGAATTCTTTCAACTGCAAGTGACAGAAAACCCACACTGACCTGAGTCAAATGGGTAAAGGGAGCCACAGAAATCTGAAAGTCCTTGTCTTACCAGCTTCAGGTATGGCTGGATCCAGGACTCCAGGAAAGAAAGAATCAGGACTAGTTCCTGGCCATTTCTCTCTCTCTCTCTCTCTCTCTCTCTCTCTCTCTCTCTCTCTCCTACAGGGATGCTTTCACATCAGGTTTCACATGGTAGCAAGCTGGAGCCAGCCGCTCTAACCCATATCCTCTCTGCTCTCAAGTCCAGCCACAAGGAATGAGAGTTCTTTTCCCAGAATTTTTTTTTAAAACTTTTAATTTTTGGTTAATCCTCATTCGACGATATATTTCTCCGCTGCTTTCCAGAGAAAGCAGAAGGGAGAGAGGGAGGGGTCGGGAGGGGGGGGAGAGACACAGAGAGAGAAACATCGATGTGAGAGAGACACGTTGACTGGTTGCCTCGCCACTCACTCCAACTGGGGGCAGGAAGCAGCTGCAACCCAGGTCGTGCCCTTGACAGGGAATCGAACCCGAGACCCTTTTGTCTGCAGGGCGATGGCTAGGGCAATGTCCCGGAATTCTTTTTTAAAAAAAATATATTTTATTGATTTTTTACAGAGAAGAAGGGAGAGGGATAGAGAGTTAGAAACATCGATGAGAGAGAAACATCGATCAGTCGCCTCCTGCACGCCCCACACTGGGGATGCGCCCGCAACCAAGATACATGCTCTTGACCGGAACCGAACCTGGGACCTTTCAGTCCGCAGGCTGACGCTCCATCCACTGAGCCACACCAGTCTCGGCTGTCCCGGAATCCTCCATCTGGGATTCAATGCCTCTCATCGGCTCTGAGAGCCCTGGCCACCCCAGTGCCGAGTCCCCCGCTGGCAGCCAGGGAGAGGGGAGAGCGGGGATGAGGCCGCAGAAAGCACAGCTGAGGCTGAGAGGCCGGCTGCGGGGAATCAGGGAAGACTGACCCCCCGAACTTTCAGCCTGAGCCCGGCCAGACAAGCCTCTGGATGGGGTACACGCGCTCCCCGTTCCTCTGCCTGCGCAGTGCGGCCCGGGAGGCCTGTGCCTGCCAGCCGCCCAGATGGCACTGACTCAGCTCCCCGTGAGCTGGCTGCCGGCGAAGTTAATAATCTTGGAGGCACGGCGTTCCTCCCGGGGTGCGGGCTGGTGCCGTGGGTGGGCGCGAATGCAAACAGCGGGGACACGGGCTCCTCCAGAGCAGCGTGAAGGTAAAATATGCAGCGGGACGTGAGGGATCAGGAGCAGCGAGGAGAGAAAGCTGCCACCCAGGCTGGCTGCCTTCTGCTAACGTCCCGGGCTGCCAGTTCCTGGGCTGGGGGTGGGGGGTGGGGGGGTAGAAGGAGAGGGTGCTCCTAGCTGCCCCAGCCCCAGCCCGGCCCCCTGACCAGCTCTGCCAGTTTTTTCCTTCAAACGCAAGTTGCAAGGCACAGAACAGAGGGAATCTGTCCCTGGAGAGGGGAAGGGAGGGAGGAAGAGAGCAGGGAGGCCCCGTGAGGAGGGGATCCCGGAGGAAAGGGGAGGAAATGAAGGAGACAAGAACAGGAAGTCCAGGCTCGAGGCAGGATCTCCCGGGGTGCTGCTCACAGCCACTGGGGAGCTGGGCCGAATTCAATGTGGAGCATCTGCTGGCGGCGGGGGGCGGGGCGGGGACACAGAAATACAGAGGATGGAGTCTGAGTGGAGACAGGAGACGCCCTCAGTTGCAATGTCATGGGTTTTCGGGGACCGGGCGCTGGAGGAAGATACCCTGAGCGGGCAGTGAAGCGGCTCAGCAAAGGAGCCCCTGCCGGCGGGGGGCTCAGGTCAAGTCCAGCCTCTCCTGGCCTGGAGGGTGGGGGTGGGCTGGGAAGCACGACTGCACCCCAGAATGGTCCTCCTCACCACCATGGCCTTTTCCACGTCTGCCTCAGGCTTTGGGGGCTCCTGGGGGGTCACCACCTCCCTGCAAGGAGCTTCCTCCAGCGAGGGCACAGCTGGGGTGGCTGTGAGTCCCGGGAGCAACGCCCTCAGCAGCTGGAGGCCGGGCACACCGGCCTGGGAGGCACCAATGGCATCTGCCGCCGCCGCCGGGCTGGGTTTGGTGGAGGACATTGTGGGGAGTGGAAGGGAGGGCAGGGTGGGGGGGTGTTCTAGAGGAGGGGGTTACTCTGCTGCACTTTGGAGGACAGTGTAGGGGACAGCCACGCGAAGGAAGATTCGAGGGGTCACCATGCGTAAGAGTTTGCCGAGCTTGCACTGCTTTCTGGAAACGTTAAGATATTTAAGGCCAAGCCAGTGTGGCTCAGTGGGTAGAGGGTCAGCCTGCGGACTGAAAGGTCCCAGGTTCGATTCCGGTCAAGGGCACATGTTCAGGTTGTAGGCTCGATCCCCAGTGTGGGGTGTGCAGGAGGCAGCTGATCAGTGATTCTCTCTCCCTCTCCCTTCCCCTCTGAAATCAAGTATGAATCGCAGGGCGGGGGGGCGGGGTGAGGGGGCGGGGGGAAGTCTGTTCAAACGTTACTAGAACTGTGCCTCAAACACAAAAACCAACTAAGCAGCTGAAACCGGTTTGGCTCGGTGGTAGAGCGTCAGCCTACGGACTGAAAGGTCTCAGGTTCGATTCTGGTCAAGGGCATATGGTACCTTGGTTGCAGGCACATCCTCAGTGGGGTGTGCAGGAGGCAGCTGATCGATGTTTCTTTCTTATCGATGTTTCTGACTATCCCTCTTCTTTTCTCTCTGTAAAAAAATCAATAAAATATATTTAAAAAATAAAATAAAATATATTTTTAAATAAAAAATAAAATAAATAGAATCATCAGATATGTATTCTTTCACTTAGCTTAATGATTTCAAGGTTCATCTGTGTTGTACCATGTACCAGTACTTCATTTATCATGGCTGAAAAATATTCCATTGTATGAATGTCCTACATTGTATTTGTCCATCTGGTTAATGGGCAGGTGGGTTGTTTCCAGTTCCTGGCTATTATGACTAATGCCGCTGTGAACATTCATGTGCAGGTGTTTGCATGGACATGTTTTTGTTTCTCTTGGGAACAGACCCAGGAGCAGAATTGCTGCATCACATGACAATGTTATTTTGAGAAAATGCTGGCTGTATTTTATTTATTTTTTACAGAGAGGGATAGAGAGTTAGAAACATCACTGAGAGAGAAACATTGATCAACTGCCTCCTGCACAACCCTCACTGGGGATGTGCCCGCAACCAAAGTGCATGCCCTTGACTGGAATTGAACGTGGGACCCTTCAGTCTGCAGGCCGAGGCTCTATCCACTGAGCCAAACCAGTTAGGGCTCCGGGCTGTTTTTAAAGTGGCTGTGCCATTTTACGTTTCTGCCAACATTTCTTCACTTCCTTGCCAACACTTGTTATTCCTGTCATTTTAACTATTGTTGCCCTCATGGGTGTGAAGTAGGGTCTCATTGTGGGGTGTGGTTGTTGTTTTTGGTGGTAAAATATACATGACATATTACTTATCACTCTATTTGTGAGTGTATAATTCGGTGGCAATAAATACACCCCTTAGTGTGGTTTTGATTTGCATTCCTCTATGGCTAATGATGCTGAGCATCTCTTCATATGCTTATTGATTGTGTTGTCTTTTTTTGAGGAATGCTAATCCCTTGCTCACTTTTCAATTGGATTGTTGTCTATTACTGAGTTGGAGGACTTCTTGATATATTCCAGCTACAAGTCCCTTATCAGACATATACCTTGCAAAGATTCTCTCCCGTTCTGTGATTGTCTTTTCATTGTCTTAATGGTGTCCTCTGAAGCACAAACGTTTGAAATTTTGATGAGCTCTATTTTTTTTCTTCTGTTGTTGTGCTTTGGGTATCACAGTGAAGAAGGTTTTATCTACACCAAGTTCGTGAAGATTTACCCTGTGCTGTTTTCTTCTAACAGGTTTATAGTTTTAGTTCTTTCATTTAGGTCTGTGATCTGTGTTGAGTTCATTTTTATATGTGGTATGAGGTAAGGGCCCAACTTGATGTGTGTGTGTGTGTGTGTCCACATGAAGTCCTCTATTAGCCCTTCACTCACCCAGCATTTACTGAGTGTCTGCCATGTGCTGGCATGACACAGGCGCAGGAGATGGAGTGAGGAGTAAGGCCGATTTGGTCTCTGCATCCATGGAGGGAAGACTTTACATAGTGACGGAAAGACATTAAAGAATCACCTGCACAAATAATGATATGATGACTAGTGTGGTGACTGCTACGAAGAAAAGCAGGGCACAATGTGAGTGTCTAAATGGGGGCACCAGGCTGGGGCGTGCTCACACTCCATGGGCTGACATGCAGCTGTGCCTGACACTAAGAATCAGAGTCCCCGTGCCGAAGGCAAACAGGGTCTAACCCGGGTGACTGGTGGCCCGGGCTCCCCTGGGTTTGGGGATCTCAGCACCACAGTGCTCCCCCTTTTTTCTGGGATCTAGCTGTCCCCTTTTCCAAGTGTGTGTCTCTGGAGGTGCCTCCTTTGGTGGTAGAGAATGTCAGGTTCTTTACTGTGGAGGGGCAGTTTGACGTGTTCAGAACGCGGGACCCCGCAGCCTTTGCAGGGTGCCAGGCCTATGTTTTCACGCTCCTCACATCACACCCAGGGTACCTGGTCCTTTCGGGGCTCCAGGCCCCGGCAGTATGAGGTCATTGACACTGGGCCCCGGCACCGTGCCGTGTGACCAGGAAGTGTTCCAGTCTGAGAGCTATCAAAAGCGACAGCAGGTCCTGGTGCAGATGGCGAGGTGCGCTGATGCCGCTGACAAACACAAGCAGGTGTCGGTGTCTGCTTCCTGGCACAAAGGAAAATCGCCCTCCAGCTCAGCGGCTCACATCAGGTGACACTGTCTTCTCCGGCAGCGGTGCCACCTCTGGAACGGAGTTGCCGTGTTGTTAGGTCTGTGGCACTCGCTGTCCTTCTCGAAGGCCGCGTGCCTGCTCCACTGCCCACACTGAGAGTGGCGGGGGATGTGACAGAATCACCTCTGCCTCTGTAAGGCCTCGATGACATTATTAATCCCTTTCGCTCCCAGCAGGGGGCAGCGGGGCGTTTGGCTTCTCACTTTGGTAAGGAGGGATTTCCAGGGGACTTCTCAGCACCAGATCCCTGCCTCCGCCAGTCCCAGGGCCAACCTGCCAGTGGCCGCGCCCGTCGCTCCCAGCGGGGGATGAGCCGGTCTGAGGATCACAGGGCCCAGCTCCACTTCTTGCCTTTTAGAAATCGTCATGTAAACACCTGTGTTTTCCAATGGTCTCAGGCGACCCTGCTAGCGGTTCTCAACCTATGGGTCATGACCAATAGGTTGAGAGTTGCTGCTGTAGAGCCTAAGTTACAGTTATGAAGTAGCAACGGAAATAATTGTATGGTTGGGGGTCACCACCCCATGAGGAGCTGTCTTAAAGGGTCGCGGCATTAGGAAGGTTGAGAACCACTGCTCTAACCAATGGAGCTATTGGGCCAGGGCAAGATTTGTCTTAAAAGTCCTCCTGTTGCGGAAACCGGTTTGGCTCAGTGGACAGAATGTCGGCCTGTGGACTGAAGGGTCCTGGGTTCGATTCTGGTTAAGGGCATGTATCCTGGTGCGGGCACATCCCCAGTAGGGGGTGTGCAGGAGGCAGCTGATTGATGTCTCTCTCTCATTGATGTTTCTAACTCTCTATCCCTCTCCCTTCCTCTCTGCAAAAAATCAATAAAATATTTTTTTTAAAAAATCCTCCTGGTGCCCCAGTCACTTTAGCTCAGTAGGTAGAGCATCGGCCTGGGGGATGAAGGATCCTGGGTTTGATCCCGATCAAGGACACATGCCTCGGTTGCGGGCTGGATTCCAGGCCTGGTCGGACACATGCAGCAGGCAACCCACCAATGTGTCTCTCTCTCATGGATGTTTCTCTCTCTGTGTCTCTCCCCCTCCCTCCGCTCTCTCTAAAAAGCAATGGAAACTGTCCTCGGGGGAGGCGTAACAACAAAAAAGAATCCTCCTGCTGTCAGGTGGAGGGTGGAGGGGAAGAGGCAGGACAGGAGTGGAGGGAATAAGTGGGAATCTGACGCAGTGACTCCCAACGAGCCTTCCAAACATGGAGCTGTCAGCCAGTCCCGAGGAGGACAGGCTGGCGGCTATCCGCATTGGGGAGTCAGGCAGCTGCACCCCACTCTGGGGGAGTCAGGCGGCTGCACCCCCCTCTGGGGGAGGCCTAGGAGGGGATAGTTTCTAGGGGCACGTGGCTGGGAGGGAAGGGGTTGATTGCTGGGTACAGGCCTGGTCTTCCTCAGGCTGCTGGCAGGGCTGGGCCACCGCAGGGGCCAGCTCCGAGGAGAGGAGTCAAAGGCTCTGTCCCCCGGAGAAGTTTGGGGGGGTGCTGGCGATACCGACTGTAAAGCTCTGAACCCCAGCCCCGGGCTTTGGGGCAAGCTGTGGCCTGCGGGAACAGCCTAGATCCGTGGTCAGCAAACTTTAGCTCGAGAGCCACAGTTTGCCGACCGCTGGCCTAGACTCTCCCGCTTGCACCACGCTCAGAGGAAGGAGGAGGAAGAGCAAAGCTGGGGACACCTGCCAGGAGAGGATGCTGCACAGACGTGGCTCCCTCCCCAAACTTCACTCTGCGGAGCCAGGAGCAGCCTGTGTGCAGGCTGGGCCCGGGGCTGAGTCATTAGCCCGGGTGACGACGAGGAGAGCGAGTGAGCTCAGCTGCTGGCCTGCCCCCTCCCCTCCCCCCCAATGGCAGGGACAGCGCTGCAGGAGGGCTGGCTGGCGGGCGCTGACTCCCTGCCCAGACTCGCCACCCCGCTGCCAGCATGTGGCTCAGCTCCCCAGCTGCTTGCACACTCTTTGGGGGCTCCTGGCCCCCGACTGAGTGGGCAGATGAGGGCCTTGCCATTCCCCTCCAACGTGGCCCCTCTGCGCCCATGTTCCCACTGGCAAGTCAGGCCCGCATCACCACCAGCGGCGTCCCTGCCCGACGCACATCGCCTCCTCCTTTCCCAGAGGTCACCCCACAATAAACACTTACACCCCTGTTACAATCAGGCTACGGTCCTAAGGGAACCCCTCTGGTGTGTGAAATGATGAATGTGTGAAATGTTTGCTGTGCGGAGACCCCCATACTCTAACCTCCAAACTGGTGAACGCCCACTATCTTTTTTTTTTTAATGTATTTTACTGATGTTTTACTGAGAGGAATGGAGAGGGACAGAGAGCTAGAAACATCCATGAGAGAGAGAGACATCCATCCGCTGCCTTCTGCACGCCCCGGGGATGTGCCCGAAACCAAGGTACATGCCCTTGACCGGAATCGAACCTGGGACCTTTGTCTGCAGGCCGAAGCTCTACCCACTGAGCCAAACCACTCTCGGCAAGCCCCACTGTCTTGATGGGAACACCCTGAGCCCTTCAAGTGCCAGCGCCTGCTCCTGGCAGAAGGCACGGGGTCGGCCCACACCGGTGAGGACACTGGTCGTTTAGCACCGGCTGCAGGAGCCGGGGACCTGCTCCAGCCCGCGTCTCCTGCCGGTGGAGGAGGACTCCGCACCGCTCCGAGAGATGAGCCTGAGCCCCTGCGGCCGCCTGTCCATCTCCGTCGTCTGTCCTTTGATGTGCATCGCCAGGGGGCCTTGGCCGGAGCCGGGGACCCACTAGGAGTCGGTAAATAACCCTGTGCTTGCAGAATAATCTGTCTGGGGTGCCCATGTGCTCGGTTCGCTCAGCTGTCTAGACACGAAGCCCAGCGGCTAGGCCGGTACTGCTGACTCTGGTCACCTGCGCTTGTGCCACTGAGTCTAGACAGATAATTCACTAATTGGGGCATCATTGGGACAACGCCCCTCTCTATGCCAGCGTCTGCTCCCAGAAAACCCTACCTGCCAAAGGAGGCTCCTTAAACACCTGGTTGTTTCAGGGATTAATAACAAAACGTCTGTGAATACCCCTCTCAGTGTGGATGCCGCCCCCTGGGTCAGAGGACCGATTTGCTATTTGCACCTTCAAAATCCAAGGCCACCGTTATGCACCTGCTCCAGGCGCGGGAGGCTGGCGGTAAGGACAGCGCCAACAGGCAGAGACCGGACGGCACGATGAGAGGTCAGCCTGCTTCTCCCTCTGGCGCCTGCCCCGCCGGGATGCCACCGAGGTCACAGCTCCTGAGACAGCCCCCACCCCTGGGCCCTCAGGCTGAAGACTTGCTACACCGTGGCAACATTTTCTCATTTCCTTTTTTAAAACACGTTTGTATGGATTTCAGTGTATTGATTTCAGCAAGGATGGGTGAGGGAGAGAGAGAAACATCAGTGATGGCCCTGGCCGTTTGGCTCAGTGGATGGAGCGTCAGCCTGCGGACTGAGGGGTCCCAGCTTCAATTCCGGCCAGGGGCACGTGCCCGGGTTGTAGGCTCCATCCCCAGTGGGGGGCATGCGGGAGGCATCCGATCGATGATTCTCTCTCATCGTTGATGTTTCTCTCTCTCCATCCTTCTCCCTTCCTCTCTGAAATCAATAAAGAAATATATATTTTTTAAAAACATCAGTGAAGAGAGAGAATGATTGATTGACTGGCCCCCCCACTGGGGATCGAGCCCCCCACACTGGCAAGTGGCCTGACGGGGAATCGCACAGTGACCTCCTGGTTCATAGGTACCTGGTTCATAGGTCGTCGCTCAACCACTGAGCCACACTGGCTGCACTTCTCATTTCCCTTAACCATGCCTCCGCCTTGTAAACAGGCCCTTTGGTAAACACTCCTCCTCTCCCCCACCGGAACGTGCTCCCTGCTTTCCTGACACCCGCACTGATCCAATCAGCGAGGGCACTTTCACCCACTTCAGTGTAAGCTGCTTGGTACCGGGCATCGCTGTGCCTCTCTGCATCCACAAAGCCTGGCGCAGCGCCTGATCCTCAGCGGGCGCTCAGACCGGCTTGTTGGGTGAGTGGCCGACAGCGGGACAGACTGAGAGCAGGGACGCTGGGCAGGTACAGAGGTCACCGGGCGCCTAGCAAAGGACAATTGGAGGGTGGGACCTCGCCCCAGGGTGACTTTTCCTCCCCTTTGGACCCCTGACCTTTCCTTCCTAGAGAGAACAGCCAGGCCTCCGTTGTGTTTTTTTTTAATAGTTTATTTTATGGACTATAACATTTTTTTATTTTTTTCTTTCCATTTTTTTATTAATGTATTACATGTGTACATATCTTCCCATTGCCCCTGCACCCCACTCCCATGCATGCCTCACCCCCAGTGTCTGCGTCCATTGGTTGTGCTTATATGCACGCATGCAAGTCCTTCGGTTGATCTCTTATCTCCCCCACCTCTCCCTCACCTTCCCGCTGTCATTTGACAGTCTGTTTGATGCTTTGCTGCCTCTGCATTATCTTTTTGTTCATCAGTTTATAATGTTCTTTATTATCCACAAATGAGTGAGATCACGTGGTATTTTTCTTTCATTGGCTGGCTTATTTCACTTAGCGTCATGCGCTCCAGTTCCATCCAGGTTGCTGCAAATGGCAAGAATTCCTTCTTTTTATGGCAGCGTAGTAAGTATTCCATTGTGTAGATGGACCACAGTTTTCTGACCCACTCATCTGCTGACGGACACTTAGGCTGTTTCCAGATCTTAGCTATGGTGAATTGTGCTGCTATGAACATAGGGGTGCATATATCCTTTCTGATTGGTGTTTCTAGTTTCTTGGGACATATTCCTAGGAGTGGGATTGCTGGGTCAAATGGGAGCTCCATTTTTAGTTTTTCCGAGGAAACTCCATGCTGTTCTCCACAGTGGCCGCACCAGTCTGCATCCCCACCAGCAGTGCACGAGGGTTCTTTTTTCTCCGAATCCCTGCCAATACTTATCGTTTGTTGATTTGTTGATGATAGCCATTCTGACAGGTGTGAGATGGTGTCGCATTGTTGTTTTGATTTGCATCTCTCGGATGATTAGTGACTTTGAGCATATTTTCATGTGTCTCTTGGCCTTCCTTCTGTCTTCTTTTGAAGAGATTCTATTTAGGTCCGTTGCCCTTTTTTTCTTTATTGGATCATTTATCTTCTTTTATTAAGTTGTATCAGTTGCCTGTAGATGTTGGAGATTAAATCTTTATCAGCGATAACATTTGCAAATATGTCCTCCCAGACAGGGGGCTTCTCCGTTGTATTTTAGCGCCGGGCCCAGAAAAGTAGCAAAATCAGACCAGGGACCCCATGGCTGCCCTCAGGACCAGCGGCATCGCATAATCGTCCCTTGCCCTGGTGCCAGCCAATCCATCAGTGGAGACAACCCCGAAAGGACACGCCGGGAAATAGCTGAATAGTCTGGTACCATCCTCCCCTGGGACCGCCCCTAAAATCTCCCCCCTGAAAACCCTTTGCTGGAGGCAGCCTGTGCCTTTCCCTCCCTCCCCATCTCCTCCCTCTCTTAGGCTCGTTGCCATGAGCTTCCTCACTCCCAAGCTCCAAGGGCCCTTCCTTTGCCTCTATAACTGTTCCTTCAGCCCATTTCTTCTAGGAATTACTTCCTCTGCCTGTGATTTACCGAGTAAATGTTCTCTTCCAGTTCGGATCTGTTTCCCAGCCAGAACCCAATACTGAGGTTGCCAAACTCAGGTTTGATCTGATGCCATGGGTCAGACACCCGATGGATGGATGGATGGATGGATGGATGGAGGGATGGGTGTGGGAATACTATGGCAGGTGGAAGAGGACAAAATAGTGGGCCATAGGCTCATTCTCTCAACCTGTAAACTCTGGAAGGACTGCTCCAAGTCCCCTAACGCTTCTCCGTTCACCCTCACTCCCTCGGTGAGCTCATCCGTTGTCATCAATTTAACTTTATGCTCCAGGCACGACCTCTCCCTTGAACTGCTGACTCAGATCCAATTACCATTTCCAATCAGACGTTAATAGGCATCTCAAATGTCACGCATCCCAAACAGCACTCTTCATCTCTCTTCTCAACCTGCTTCTCCCACAGCCTGCCTTATCTCAGCAAAGACAACTCCATGGCCGAGGCCGGTTTGGCTCAGTGGATAGAGTGTCGGCCTGCGGACTGAAGGGTCCCAGGTTCCCATTCCTGTCAAGGGCATGTACTTTGGTAGCAGGCACATCCCCAGTAGGGGGCGTGCAGGAGGTGGCTGATGGATGTCTCTCTCTCATTGATGTTTCTAACTCTCTCTCCCTTCCTCTCTGTAAAAAAAAAATCAATAAAATATATTAAAAAAAAAAAAAG
>PVJN01030263.1:0-25771 GCA_004026805.1 Lasiurus borealis | reverse complement strand
CTTCTCTGAAATTACCCTTGCGACTGCCCAGTAGATGTTAAATGAACGGGAAAATCACATTGGTAACCATGAGCTCCCAAAGGCAATGTCTTTACTTCCCCAAGCCTAGATTGGGGTTATTATGGACAAAATGGGAATTCACTTTCAAGGGTTTGGTTTGTGTGTTAGTTTTATAGTACACAGCATCTAGTTTATTTCAAAATTCTTATACTTTTTATGTGAACCACATGGTGGAAAACTGAATCTATTAAATACAATTTTTTTCATAGGTAAAGTTCACAGAAAATTTGAGAGGAAGCTTACAGAGATTTCTCATATATACCTTGCCCCCAAACGTGCATAATATCCGCAGTAATCAACATTTCCCACCATAGTAGTACATTTGTTACAACCAATGAATCTACACAGATGCATAATAATTACCCAAAGTTCACAGTTTACATGACGTTGCACTCTTGGTGTTGTACATTCTATGCATTTGCACAATACATAATAACATGTATCCATCATTATGGTATCATACATAGTATTTTCACTACCATAAAAATACTCTGTGCTCTGCTGATTCATCTTTCCTCTAGCTCCTAGATTGTTTTTTGAGTAGGAATTTACAGTACGAAAATAATTGAATTGATCCTATTTATCCCATTCAGTACTATCACAGTTGTTTATCAATAAAAGAATGATATTTTATTCATCACATTACATTGCGAAAATATGAAGTGCTTGAGTTAGACATTAAAATTTCTAAGACAAGAGAAGCAATTTATAATCTATATATATATATATATAAAGCCAAGTGACCGGAACAACCAGAACAACCAGTCTCTATGATATGCACTGTGGCTGGCCAACCAGCCTGAGTGGGGGTGGGGCCAGCTGGCCAACTTCCCACATCCCTTTCCCCCGCCAGCCCAGCCCCAATCAACCCCCATCAGAGCAGGATGGCCCAATCTCTCCCATGCATGGATTTGTGCACTAGGCCTCTAGCTTTTAATACAATAATGCAAATGCTTTCTAAACTCACTTATCTCAAATAGTAGAGAGCCTCTGAGCAATTGATGTGTGGCCTTGAAATTTTATCCCATTATGTCTTCTTAAACATCTGATAGTACAGGTCATCCCCTTTGCTGATATATATTAGGTTCATCTCTTTATGGAATAATACATTATGATGAATTAATGCTATCTCTGCACTTCCAAACCATATGGACTTTCTGCTTTATCCACTTTGTGTTGAAGTTAACTCCTTCATTCACTTTTCTTTTTTTTTTTCCACTTAGTGATCAAATTCTAAACTTCACTTAAGGAAACAAAGGGAGACTAAGTTATTTGAATTTCAATTTTAATTTTCATTAGCATTTCTATTTTTTAAATAGTCACTCTTCCAAAGTAATTGAAATTTTAGACAATGACAATCTTGGTGGTTGGAGTGATATTTTTCCATTAATTATAACTTTTCATCCCTGTCTCTTCAGATTTATACCACATCTACTTGTTATTTCAGCTTTACAAAGTCTGGCTGGCCATACTAAAGCTAACATGCAATAAAGTGGGCATTATGAAAAACTAATAAAAAAGTGACGGAGTACTTATTAAAGTATATATTATTACCCTAGGTGGTTTGGCTCAGTGAATAGAGCCTAGGCCTGTGTAATGAAGGGTTCCCAGTTTGATTCCTGTGAAGTCCTTGTGGGCTTTATCCCCAGTACGGGGTGTGCAGGAGACAGCTGATCAATGATTCCCTTTCAGCACTGATGCTTCTCTTTCTCTCTCCTTTTGCCTTCCTCTCTGAAATCTATCTACATTAATAAAAGAGAAACATGCAAATCGACCATATCTCTGCTATGCCCACAAGCCATGCCTACCAACCAATCAGGAGCAAGTATGCAAAATAACCCAACCAAGATGGCTGCAGCCATGGAGCGATCAGGAGGCTTGGGTTTCCCACTCGCTCTGGCTGGCAGTTTCAATTATAGAAGATAAATAAATCTCAACAAACATTGCTGTGGCCACAGAGCTGGAGAAAGCAGAGGGCTTGGGTTGCCTCTGATGATGGAGGAAGCCAAGCTTTCTGGCCAGTCTTGGCCTCCACTCAAGGTTACATAGTTTCAATTATAGAAGATAAATAAATCCCAGATAGCAGGGCCTCTGCTTGGGTTACAGGGGACAGTGGCAGGCCTGAAAACCACCACAGGCCTCTCACTCAGGCTGCCCCACACCCCAAGGAACTTCTACCCTGTTCTGGGACACCCTTCAGGGCAAACCAGCCAGCCCTCACCTGGGCACCAGGCCTCTATCCTATCTAATTAAAAGCTTAATATGCAAATTGACCATCACTCCAACATACAAGATGGCTGCCCCCATGTGGTCAAAGATAACTGCCTCCATGTAGACACAAGATGGCCGACACAAGATGGCCAGCAGGGGAAGGCGGTTGGGAGGGACCAGGCCTGAAAGGGAGGGCAGTTAAGGGCAAGCAGGCTGGCAGGGGTGTGGTTAGGGGGTTATCAGGCTGGCAGGCAGAACCAGTTAAGGCAGTGGTTGCCAAATTGCGGCTCATGAGCAGCCGTGTTTTGCTACTTTTTTAACAAATGAGTTTGCTGACTCATTTGTTAGGGGCAATCAGGAAGGCAGGTAGGCAAGCAGTTGAGAACCAGCAGTCCTGGTTTCTGAGATGGATGTCCAACTGCCTGTTTAGGCCCCATTCTATAGAATCGGGCCTAAACAGGCAACTGGACATCCTTTGAGGGGTACCAATTGTAGAGGGTGCAGGCTGAGCTGAGGGGCAACCCCCCAGTGCACAAATTTCATGCACTGGGCCTCTAGTATAAA
Source organism: Lasiurus borealis (assembly GCA_004026805.1). Classification (NCBI taxonomy): domain Eukaryota; kingdom Metazoa; phylum Chordata; class Mammalia; order Chiroptera; family Vespertilionidae; genus Lasiurus; species Lasiurus borealis. Next base: position 22,936 of record PVJN01030263.1, on the reverse strand, counting down.
TATATTTTTTAAAAAGTACATATTGTTATGTAACATTTAAAAAGCATAGTTTGCAAGCAAGTCCTAAAGTCACATTTTCTCTCTCTCATACATTTCAATTCAATTTAATCCATAAGACATATGATAAAATCACCCTGAGCTATTGACCTTCAAATGCAACTCATGTGATATGTTTGCACAGTATTGGCCTACCCACCATTGCTTGCATTGGTAGATGAGGATGCCATGTGGTAGAGACCTTGGTTTATGTTTCAGAAAAATAGTTTCAGATGATAAAAGAGGACTCATTAGAAGCACAAATGCAAATAACTTATGAGAGCGATTAGATCAGAAAAATATTGATTCTTTCTAAATGTTTAAAAGAAAAATACCAGTTCGTTACCTCACATCTTAAAATAACAACTGTATTGCCTCAGTACTTTCAAACATTATGACCAAGAGGTAGTACATGTTTGAGAGTAAAATTTTAATTTTCTGAATCAGCATTATTATAAATCGTCATTTCGAAATAAGTATTATCCTGGTGATGGAGGAAGTATATATTTGATTTAATGATAATGTAATCCTTACAGTATGGTACTTTCATGAATACATTTAATATTTTTAAGAATAATATTCTATTCTAAAGGAATATTACTGTTTCATTGGTGAGATAAAAAATCTATTATATAAAAACCTAAGTGACCATTACAACCGAATGATCGGAACGATAGGTCGACTGGTCGACTGGTCACTATGATGTACACTGAACACCAGGGGACAGACACTCAACACAAGAGCTGGCCCCTGGTGGTTAGTGCACTCCCACAATAAGAACACTGCTCAACCAGAAGCAAGCTCAGGGCTGGCAAGCACAGCTGGGAGCCTCTCCCATCTCTGCAGCAGCTCTATTGCTATCAAGCACTGTGGTGGTGGTGAGGGGTGGTGGCAGCGGTGACAGTAGTAGCAGCAGCAGCAGGCACAGCAGAGCTGGGATAAGCAGCAGTAGAGCTGCGTCTGGACCCATCTGGGGCTCCTCCCTGGCCGCCTGCAGCTTTGGCACTGTTACCTCCTTCAGGGGGATATCAGACAGCCGGGTTTCATCCCCCAAGGTGTCCTAGATGGCAAGAGGGCATGGGCCAGGCTAAGGAATCCCACCTGTGCATGAAAATGTGCACCGGGCCTCTAGTATATTATACTGTAGACATTAAATTATCTAAAAAGAAATGAACACAATATATCTTTCATAATGTTGTACATTGGAAACAATATCTTTGAAGTAAATTTACTTATTTATTATTCTTGAGCACGTCATGCTGACTCACGAATCCTTAGTATCTTTATAGATATATTTGTCCATCTTTTGGAAAATTCTCACCATCAATCCATCAGCTAAAACTCTGTCTATATTTCAAGCCCTTATTGAATAAAACCTCATTTGGAAAACCAGGCGCTTAAGTTGCAACACTTCCTAGAGTCAATCACTGCCTCCACATAATGCTGAGTCTGGATCTTATATTTTCTCTCTTCTTACACCTTGTAGTGAAATTTGCTTACATATCCTCCTTACTTTGTTTTGTGTTTCTATTCCTATTAACAAGCACAACACTTTTACAAAGAAGGTATGCTAAAGAGAGTATCAATATAAATAATCTAAGTCAAGGTATATTCAAAACTATGTTCTACCTATGTAATACCAAGGGTCTCTTGTATTGGAAGAAATTAGCATGTTCCAGCATTTCCTCCAGACAAAATGTATCAGGCTATTTTCCTTCAGTATTCTGGGAATAACTTACCTGTGTTATTTGTTGGAGAGAATGATCTAGAATGTTTTCATTTGGGGGACTGGGAGAGAAGAAATTATAAAGAACAGAGTAAAAAGAAAGTCAAATATTACAAGTATTAATCCAAGTATTATTCAGGTTAGAGGCTTCTCAGATTTTGTAAATACCAGTTTCCAATATATCTGTCTTTACTATGATACATCACTTTTTCCTAGCTGTATGCTCTTTGGTTGTTAAATCATAGATCTTATTTTTCTTTTTCTAATTTAATGCTTATAACACATCCTTTTTATTCTAATTTTGCTTCTTGGTCTTTTGCCTATAATGAAAAATATATGCTAGCTTCACAAGCTGAATCTAGTTCCATTAACATTTAGAAATTTTATAATAAATTTATCCAGCTATATTCTGTTTTATTGGAAATGAAACACAAATTGCTTGCTTGTGTAGTACATGTCTTCTGGAAATATGCGGTTGCTCTTTTACACTTTGAAAAAGTGTTGCTGTTTACCGGCGCTATATAAAAATGAGTAATACAATATAACTTGGAGTTTAATTCTCCATTGTTTAGAGACACTTGAATTCTTTATGTTTTCTCCAAATCACCCAAATCAATGCCAAAAGGCCAGAAGAGCAGGCTCCAGCAAACAATCCAGAAAAGCAAGGGCTTTATTGTTGTTCTCTAGAGTTGCCTCATTTACTCATTCATCTTTTTATTAAATTTCATTTTTTGTTTAAAGTATTACTGATGTCCCCTTTTTACCATTGACTCCCCTCCTCTTTCCCATCCTCAACCCAGGCCTTTGCACCACTATTGTCGTTGTACATGGGTTATGCCTGTATGCATATAAGCCCTTTGGTTATCTCTTTCACCCTCCCCCGTAACCAAAAAATATAAAGTACTCATACAACTCAACAAAAGGAAAACAACCCAATCAAAATATTGGCAGACGTCTTAAATAGAACCTTCTCCAAAGCAGACAGAAATGGCCAAAAGACATATGAAAAAAATGCTCAGTATCACCAGAGATATGCAAATTAAAACAACAATGAGGTACTGCCTCATGGCTGTCATCAAAAAATCAACAAACAACAAGTAATGTGGAGAAAAAGGAACCCTAATACACAGCTATTTAGAATACCGACTGTACACAGTGACTATGGCAAACAGTATGGGGTTTCCTCAAAAAATTTAAAATGTCCTACTTGGTTTGGCTCAACGAATAGAGCATCAACCTGCAGACAGAGGGTTCTCAGGTTCTATACCAATCAAGGACACATGGCCAGTTGTGGGCTTGATATCTACTAGTGGGGAGTGCAGAAGGCAGCTGATTAATGATCCTTTCTCATCATTGATGTTTCTATCTTTCTCCCTTCCTCTCTGAAATCAATAAAAATATATTTAAAAACAAAAATGGAAGTGTCATGTGAGCTATAATCCCACTTCTAAGGAGCCTGAAATGCCAATCAGAAAGAACATATGCACTCCTATGTTCATAGCCTTCCTATTTACAATAGCTAATATCTGGAAACAGCCCAAGTGCCCATCAGTAGATGAGTGGATAAAAAAGCCATGGTACATTTACATAATGGAATACTATACAGTTGTAAAAACAGAGGGATCTCTTACCCTTTGAGATAGCGTAGGGGGACTTAGATAGTATTATACTAAATAAAATAAGTCAGTCAGAGAAAGACAAGTATTTATTTATTTTAAAAAGTATTGCTTTTTAGAGAGAGAGAGATGAAGGAAGAAGGAAATAGAAACACCCATGTGAGAAAGAAACATTTGATCCACTACTTCCTGCATCTTCCTGCATGCCCCCTACCAGTGATGGAGCCTGCAACCAGGGCAAGTGCCCTGATTGGGAATTGAACCAGCAACCTTTCAGGATATAGGGTGATCCCCAACCAACTGAGCCACACCAGCCAGCACAATTTTCAATGAAAACTTAACTTTTTTATGTGAAAATTCTAGGTATCATCTTTGAGTCTTCTTTTCCAGAACATACATGTAATTCATCAATAATATACTAGCACTTCCAAAACATTGCTTTTGCTGTCCTCTACCTCTAGAGCCCTCATGTTAGCTAGATGTCATCTGGATTACCACAGTAGCCTCCTAAGTTTCCATGGATTCAATTTCCACTTACCATTCCTAAAGTTCATCCCTCACACAGAAGTTAAATTTATTTTTAATAAAATATGAGATTAGAGAAAATTCCTGAAAGAGGAGAAAGAGAGATGGAGAGAGAAAAAACATAAGGAAGGAAGGAAGGAAGGAAGTAAAGAAGGAAGGAAGGGAAGAAGGAAGGAAGGAAAGAAGGAAGGAAGGAACATTTCAAAGATTTCCCATAGATCTTCATATTAAATTTAAACTGATTATTGGAATTTGTAAGAAAGTCTTACCTCTGGTCCCCGCTAATTTCTCTGCTTGTAGTCGGCAATAGTATCCATATCCACTTGCTATGCTCCAGCTACACTGACACCTTCAGGTTCCTCCCATGACTAAGCATTTTCATATCTGTGACTTAGGCACTTGTTCATTTTGTCTTCCTTCAGATCTCTTTCTTCAGTGTTGCCCTTGGTTGCTTTATTCTCAAAGATCACGATTAATTTTATTTGTCCTGTTAACATAATTTAGACCATTCTAGAACTGTGTGATGTGCATATTTAATTTCATCCTTCACTAGAAGATACTACCTGAGGAAATGTCAATACTCACCAGGTCCCTAGCAGTCACCAGGCTATCCAGTACACAGAGGACATAATACAAATATGATTAAGCTAGGTATCAATAATCTTAAAATAATTCAATTTGAGCTGTATACAACATGATTTGTTTTATTAAACACAGATGCCTCAGCTTTTTAAACAACATTTTTCCTAGCTAACGTAAGATGGTTTCAGGTGAGCAATGTTGATTTCATTGGTGAGACTCAGTGATCAATTATTTAAGTAGAATATTTGGAGTTACCTTAGGGAATGGATTGGGACGTTCGTCACTATGCACAATTACTGTGGAAATAGAGGTACTTCCTTCTGGGGTTCTGATTGTTCCTTTAGCTATTGTGTTTTGGCTCCAAAAACTAGCTTAGTAATGAAAACTACACAAGGAATTGTCAGACAGAGGGAGCATGAGATAGAAACATCAATGATGAGGGAGTACCATTGATCTGCTACCTCCTGCATGGCCATCACCGGGGATCAAGCAGTAACCTGGGCATGTGCCCTGATCAGGAAGCAAACAGGGATGTTTTGGTTCATGGGTTGACACTCAAGAACTGAGCCACATTTGCCAGATGAATTACCTTATCTTTTGCATTGCCTACTCAAATAATGTATTTTTAGCTGCCTCTCTCTCTCTCCCTCTCTCTCTCTCTCTCTCTCTCTCTCTCTCACCCTTTTCCCAATTCTTTCCGGATTTCTTTTTGATTATACATTTTGAGTAATAAACTTGTTGGCTGTTAATCTATCTTGCCCTATTATTAGCACACTCCATCCTTTTTGCAACTTAGTTTCCCATGGCTGCCATTGTAAATTTGCTCCTTATTATGATAATTAGGTCAATTTGACTTCTGATGGCTAAATACCACCATTAACCTTATATAACCTCTTTTTTTTTTGTTTTTGTTCAAGTAATGATCCATAACCTTTGCTCTCTGAGAGCCCAGGTTTTTCTTGAAGTTCTTTCTTTGTTTTTTGTTTTTTGTTTTTTAATTTCTCCTCCTTCTCCTTCTCTCTTCTTTTTACATCAGGCAAGCCCTAAAGAGAAGAACAACCAGTGAACTTCTTAGTGAATTGATTCCTCCTCAACAGATTCCTTTTAGGTTTGGGGAAAGATATATCCTTTCAGCCCTCTATGGTGCAGGTTTTTTTTTTTCTTCTTAAAAATTCTTATGTAGCATATCCACATGAGCAAGTCATTACTTTCAATCTTTTAAATTCATTTTTTCATTATCTGCCATAACGTTGGCATTTCTACTGCCAGGTATTAGTTTCTTATTATGATAGGAACCAATTGCCATAATCTTTGTTACTTAAAACTATATAAATTTATTATCTTATAGTTCTAGAAGTCAAAAGTTCAAAGTGAGTATCACTGCATTAAAATTAAGGTGTTGGCAGGGCTGCATTCCTTCTGGAGGCTGTAGTGGAGAATCTGTCCACTTCCAATTTAAGAGGCTGCCTTCATTTACCATCTTCATCCTCCAAGCCAGCAACATATCATAAGCTCTCATGTTTCTCTCTTCCAATTTCCCACTTCACTTTGAAGATCTCTATATAATTATATTGGACCTCCCAGGATAATCTAGACTAATCACTTTATAGTGGTACCTCGAGATATGAGTTTAATTTGTTCTGTAACCTTGAGGCGTGGGAAACTATGAGATGCTGGAGTCGCAGTAAACTGGTGGGTCGCGTATTTCAACTGTTGTTCGTATTTCAAAGCAAAAATCGCTCACTCGAATGTTCGTATCTCAAAAATCTTGTATATTAGGGCACTCACATCTCAAGGTACCACTGTATTTTAAGGTCAGCTGATTAACAATTGTAATTCCACATGCAACCTTACTTCACCTTTTCCATAAAACCTACAATTTGCAGGTTCTGGGGAGTGGGACATTTTGGCAGACTTTTTACTGCCTATCGCAGTTAATGTGGGTTATTACTTTCCATCAACCAGTAGCCATCATACAATTTTTCCTGCATTATCTCCCAGATTTCACATAACCTCCTTTGGATCTCAGTTCTTCTGACGATTAACTACTGGCACCTGTTTATCTGTCTTCCCACTATATGAGATAAAATCATATTTGTATGGTACCAAGGAGATCTTCTGACTTTTAAACTTACAGTGAAAATTGATTGCCCAATTAACCACTCTTTATTTTTTTGCTATCTTTCCATCAAATAATCAAGTTTAGAAATTCCACTGTACTTCATATTATTATTTCTCCCATAATTGTCCAAGACTTTATACATTTCACAATTAGTGCCTTCCAACCCATTAACTACCACAAATTGTCATAATTGAAAGTTGTGTTACTACTTTGGGCTTGGAACTCTCTATTCTCCACACCACAGTGATAGAAATCCTCATTTCCAAGTGAGAGGTGGGTAATCTGGCTCCAAATCTCACCCAGTGCCCTCCTCTTTGGAACAATTCTGCACCAACATTTCCAGGTTGGGTTTCCCAAGAAACAGAATCTAGAATGCAGATGAGCATCCAGGTCTATTAGGGAATTAATTCATCTGGAAGAGAAGATAAGTAAGAATGCATGGGTAAAGAGACAAATCAAGTAATTTCAATGGAAACCTCAGAAAATGCATAAGGTGAGATGGTGGAGTGATGGTGACCAGATGGCTCTCTTTTCCAGAAACAATTCTTGAAGGAAGCAGATAGTAGTAACAAGATTGATTACAATGAGTAATAAATCTCTCATTGCTATAGGGGATCTATGAAAATCAGACCATCACCCATATTATTATATCCACTATTTCCTCTCTCTATTCAAAACTTGTCCCTTCTCATATCATCATTTGATTTTGTTACTAAACATAAAAGGCCAAAAAACACTGCCACAAGCTGCCTCACAGCGAGGAAGCACAAGCACTATCAATTGCTTGAACATGAGGAGGATCACTAAATCATTATCTACAAAGTCACGCCATACTGAAGTTCTTAGTCCAGATTTTATTGAAAGTACACATCTGAAGTTGTAGTAAAGGATTGTCTTACAGTAAACACAGAGCAAAACTACTTTGCTATGATATACAGCTAGTGTGTAATCAGGGAATTTTACATAATCAGCTTAATCATTAATTATTTAAGTTAAAAATAATTAACCTAGCATTTCTCAGCCCCTAAACTAGGTGTTAGGGACTCAAAGGAGTATAAACAAAAAATGAAATCCACTTCTGTGTAACTTATTTCCCATGTACAGATAAATAAGTAACAAAATAACAACTTTGAAAAATAAAACAACATAATCTCACCTATAGTAATAAAAGCGTAATATACAAATCTACCAAACAGCTGAACAGTGGAACAACTGTCTGCATGACCACGCTATGACATCCACTGGCGCCAGGCCAGCCAAGGTGGGTGCAATGTGATTGGCGGGCCCCCACCATCATGATCACCCTGAAGAGGAAAGCCCAGGCCACTGGCTGGCAGGGCAATCAATGGGGAGGCTCTGCAATTGTCCCAAAGAGGGAGGCCCAGGACTCTGACCGGCAGGGTGATCAACTGGGGAACTTTCCAATCACCTCAAAAAGGGAGGCTCAAGCCATCAACCAGCAGGCTGTGGTGGGTGGGTGGGGCCTCTCTCTGCAGAGGCGATCAACCGTGGAGTCGAGGCAGGTGGGCAGGGCGGGCAGGGCCTACCTCTTTGGGGCAATCAATCGCAGAGCCCTGCAATCAATTGTCCTGCAGAGGAAGGCCCAGGTTACCTGAATAATGGCACTGCATCACGTGGGCGGGATCTCCCTCTGTGGGGGCATAGATCGTGGGGCTCCCAGACTGTGAGACGGCACAGGCCTGTTTTAGGGCCCCCCCGCAGGAGTGCATGAATTTCATACACTAGGCCTCTAGTATGATAATAAATCATTTAGTACAAATAAACTGAGTTATGTGATTAAATATAATTTGAAAAATATTCTAAATAACACTTAGCTTAGCAATAACTATTATATTTTTAATATATTAAAAGTTGTTTGAGCCAAGACCGGTTTGGCTCAGTGGATAGAGCGTCAGCTTATGGACTGAAAGGTCCCAGGTTCGATTCCGGTTGGGGGCATGTACCTTGGCTGTGGGCACATCTCCACTGTGGGGCATGTAGGTGGCGGCTGATTGATCTCTCTCTCTCATCGATGTTTCTGATTTTCTATCTCTCTCCCTTCCTCTCTGTAAAAAAATCAATAAAATCTATTTTTTTTTTAAAGTAGTTTGAGACTAAGTATCTTGTTGGGTCTTTATTCTTAGTATTTCCTTCATTCTATTTATAATCCCTCACCAATGTCTCCTCTTCCCATGAATGCTGATATTTTCTAAGAGAGTAGTGATAGCGCAAAGGTTTATATTAACTCTTTATAAGGTTTACATTAAGTTTTAGAATATCTGAAACTAAATTAACTACTCAATTGCTCTTTTTCTAGGATACAGATATTAAATATAGACACTACGTTATTGCTCGATATCTAAAGTTCTCTTTGACTCCACTTTTAATCTTAATGGAAATAATTAGTCTATTTTTATACTATATAATAAAGAGCTAATATGCTCATTAAACCAGAAAATAGAATAACTTTCTGGAGCAATCTTCCTTCAGAACTTCCAAAATGACCAGTGGGTGAGGCCACCGGGCCATGGGGTTATGAGGCAGCCAGGGCTGTGAGGGCCAAACCCCTTGCAGGAAGCCTCTAGTTTAATTATAATTGCTAAATAAAGTAGAAATTAAAATTTTATATATAAAGTTGTTTTGTGTTTTCTTGTGTGCTTAACATTTCATTGTTTATTATTTTAGTGCCACTTTCTTTGTCATTGTTATTATGTGCCATATAATTTATTTTCCTGCATGATTTGATTTTAATCTTGTCATTACCAAATAATACAATAAAAGGAATCTTTTAATACTGCCAATAGAAGTATTCTTGAAGTAATGCAAAGAATGCCTCTGCAGAGAATGACATAAATCCTAATATATGCAAGGCAGTGCTGATTGTCACTGTTTCACTCTGAATCCTAAAGAAATGAAGAATTTTAGCAATGCATAGAATAAAAAAAAAAGAAAAGAAAAATAAACACAAACGCAAAAACTCAGTGACATAATTTTTAAGTGTTTTAAGAATGAGTTACTATTCTGCCAGGAATTTTATCAATAGTATCATAAGTTAACATTTGAATCAATATCAAATGAATGTTTTAACATATGATTAACTTCATTTTTTTATTAAAAAAACCCAGATTGTGTGATTTTTATAAAAATATTTAATGAAATATCTTCAACATTAAAAATCATTATTTGATTATTGTCACAGATTTTAATATTTGGCCCATCATGACTTCAATACTTTGAAACCTACTACTAACTTTAATATTAGTTATTAAAATAAAATTGGTTTATTAAAATATTTTTATTTTGAAATAAATATAATAGTCTTCATAGGCTCATTGCGTTAGTAATTTTATATATTATATTTTCTGTAACTATGATTTTTATTATAGAAATACAGAATATTTATAATACAGGAACTACTACAGATTTAATATAAAACTAAATTATTACAACTTTTATGTGCATTAGTCATAAGATAATTATTTTTTAAGAGCTGTATATCTTACATTAAGACAAAAATAAGGTATTATTTTTATAAACAGGGATGCCTGGTGTGTTTACATTTAAAAATCCCCCTTTTTAAATATATCTTTATTAATTGAGTGGAAGGAGAGACAGAGAGGGAGAAAGGGATATCAATGATGAGAATGAATCATTGATGAGCTGTCTCCTACACTCCCCCAACTAGGGATCAAGCCAGCAACCTGGGCATGTGCCCTTGACCAGAATCAAACCTGGGACTCTTCAGTACTCACGCCTACACTCTATCCATTGAGCCAAAACAGATAGGGCTAGGAAAAAAAAATCCCTTAAAAAATAAAAGTTATACATTGGATATATAAATATATACACATTTAAAAACACACAATTTTAATCTACATAAATTCTTCATCCAAATTTCTAAAGAGTATTTTTGAATCCAGATGAAAGTTAAGAATTATAAAATAATATTAAATATTTTTATTACATGATGTGATTGATCTGCCATATCCCTACTGGATTTTTACCTCCAAACTAATTGCCAAATAATCCTAAATAATTAATAACCACTTATCATAACGATGTAACAACCAGAATGACTGATGGACCAGTTGCTATAAGGTGCATTGAGCACCTCTTGATGCCTTCTTCCCCCCCACCCCCACTACCCCAGCCTGCATGCTCTGATCGCCAGATGGCAAACAGGGAACCATGGGACAAGGTGGGTAGTGGTGGGATGGGACTGGTCACTGGGGAGTGGGCAGAAGGTGGCCCTGATCGTAGGCTAGGCATAGGGACCCTACCCCTGCAGGCTAGGCCTAAGGACTCTACCCATGTGCTAGGCCTCTAGTAATATGTATTTATCGTTTTTAATAATATCTGGATTAGAATGATATTTTTCTTTTTTTAAAATATATTTTATTGATTTTTTAACAAAGAGGAAGGGAGAGAGATAGAGAGTTAGAAACATCGATGGGAGAGAAACATTGATTAGCTGCCTCTTGCACACCCACTACTGGGAATGTGCCTGCAACCAAAGTACATACCCCTGACCAGAATCGAACCCAGGACCCTTCAGTCCTCAGGCTGATGCTCTATCCACTGAGCCAAACCAATTTAGGCTAGAATGATATTTTTCTAATGGCAAAGATCAATATTTTAGGGATACTGAAAAGTATTTTCATCAATTGTGCTTTACAATCTAATAAGGGGTAACTTACATAAAAATATGATTCATACTTATTTATGTAAATGTCAGTTAAATTGTACCTTTAGATACAATTTTATTATAAAATTATCCCCATAACACTTTGCCTTAATAATCCCAAGTATAGGCATTTTAATAAGTTTTGTTAAAAGTCTCTATTAAATTGTTTAGTTCTGTTCAAATTAAGCCACTTGCTAATTTGGCTAGATTGTTTTTAAATGCATAGTTTATTTGGTTATTATGTTAGCCTCCTAAGGCTGTTGTAACAGAGTATCATAGACTGGAAGCTTAAACAATAGATATTTATCTCTCACAGAGCTGGGGGCTAGGAATTCCAAGATCAAGATTCCAGAAGAGTTGAATCCTGGTGAGAGACCGCCTCCTGGCTTGCCAATGGCCACCTTCTTATGGTGTATTCACCTGGCAGAGAGAGAGCTCTGTTCTTCCTCTTTTCATAAGGACACTCATCCCATTACAGTGTCCGCATCCTCATGATCTCATGCAAATCTAATTACCTTCCAAAGCCCCATTCAAAAACATTCACATAGGAATTAGGACTTCAGTATATGAATTGTAGGGTACACAAACATTCCATCCATAGCAGTGGGCATCTACTAAAACTTAGGATTTCTTTTTTATACCATGATAAATCCTTACAGTTAGACATAACTAATGTGAAAATACCTACTAAAATTCTAGTGCTGTTTCTTTAAACACTCACAGCAAGGGGAGATTTTTTCCATCCCAAGGAAGTCCTTTTGATGTGGTGAACAACACAACACACACATATGAAACACAAACAAACAAGCAAACAAAACCAGTGCATCAAAGCCCTCAGTCTCAGTCTACCATATACTAACTTTAACCTCGATGACGTTTAGTAAGTTCTGTGAGCTTCAGTTTCTGCATCCCTAAAATAAGTATTGGTCTTTTAAAAGAAATCCTCTTTTTCCTCCAACTGTTTACATAAACGTAAATAAATAAGTAAATCAATAAATATGTTAACTCATTTTAGAAGCAAAATACCATAAAACTTAAGTTTGAGTTATTATTTGCTTGGAACCAATGAATGCGAAGATCAAGATTTCTCTATCTGTGAGTATTTAACCAGCTCTTTATTATTTATTTACATAATATACTTTATTACTTATTATTAAAAACAGTATTCGCTATGTATGCCTATATTAAGGTTAAATATAATTTTGATCCGCAATAAAATTTAATTTAAACACAAAGTACGTTTAATAAAATGTATGTTATTGATTTTAGAGAGGAAGAAAGAGGGAGAAAGATAGAAACCTCGATGATGAAAGGTAATTATTAATTGGCTGCCTTCTGCATGCTCCCCCTGGGGATCAAGCCAGCAACCTGGGCAGGATCCCTTGACCAGAATTGAACCCTGAACTCTTCAGTCTACAGGCTCTATCCACTGAACCAAACCAGCTAGTGCTCCATGTATATCCTTAAAGTTGTAGGTAAGAGTCTGTGTTTCTCTAAATCAAAGAGTTTTATCAAACACAAACTCTAAAAGAAAATCAGCCATGAATTTGAAAGTTCTATAGAAGATTGATACTACAGCAGTTTTTGAAAGTGATTCCCGAATGTTTGTCTTTTATAATCCACATGAGAAATGCTATTACATACAAGAAATATTTCCACTGAAAAGATCTAAAGAGAAGATGGTGGGGCCCTGTGGCATACCATGCTTACCACACAGCTCTGCAAATTTTACCACAGAAACTTCTGAATGTGATAGATTTTCTTTCAAAATACCACCCCTCAATATAAGTCTTAGAAAAAAAAATACCCATTTAGTCCTCTCAGGCAAAGCATCATAGTTCAAATCATTCCTCTAGTTTAAGGATTGTTCTATCTAATAAGATGGATATATAGGGAGCTCTGTTTTACTTCTTTTCCATCATTAAGCTGTTGGGGTTGGTGACAGGAAAGTGAGGAGGGGAACTGACAGGTAGCTTTGTGTCTAGAGCAATTTTTAGGAAGGAAGAAAGGTCACGTCACATTTTTTATTGCATTTGTGTCTAAAAAAGAATGCTGCTTGCCTTGGCATCCGCACCCCAGCATTCAATTGAAAATGAGGCAATTATTTTTTGCAAAAAAGAAAAAAAGTCTCAATAGAAGTATTCAGTTTTTTCAATGCCAAAAGGGGATCTTGCACTGTACCCTCGAGGCTTTGACTTCAGCTGTGTCAGCTGAATGGATTCTGATTCTGAATATAAAAACCTTATCCGTAGCGATTTTGACACATGCTGCTTGAAAGAAGTGAAGAAGCCTCCGAGTCTCATTCAGAACTGCAGCCTGGCAGCGATTTCATTTTTGTCTTCTAAGTTGTTTTTCTTTCACCCTTTTGCTGAACAGAAACTCAGAAAACGACTCTGAAAGGAACTGCGCAGTGCAACAGATGTATTACACATAAATGCATGGAAACATACAGAGAGCTCTGGAGACTATAAGCTAGTGTTATCCACAAAATCTGTCAATTACACAATATTCAATGCACAAAAGAAAAATAAAGGTTACACTGATCTTGCCAATCGTTAGATGAACAAAACAGCTTTACCTCTGAAGTGATGACTACAAAAAATTCTGATGCAGAGAGTAAATAAAATCCAAGAGCGGGCTCTTCCTGTATGCTGCTAGCAAAAGAATCAACGGAGAGAATTTTTATTTAACTTTACCTTCCCCACAGTCCTGTAGAGGCATCTGATTTCCTCTTTCTACTGAATTTATGAATTGTTTAAATAGCTCAGTGCAATGAGTACTGATAGTTTAAAATTTCCATGGCTGTTGGTACAGTTCATTTCCCATAGCTTCACTTCGATTTCCTACACTGCAATATCCTCTAATCTCCAAAATAGATGTGTCGAATTATTCGTATTTTACTGTGTGCTATAAAGTCAGTATGTGTTACTCATCCCTGCTCCCCCTGCTCTACCCCATTTACATGTGGAAAACTTAAACCCAGAGAGATGACACTTTGAGGTGGGGCCTATGGGAGGTGAGTAGGTCATTAAACCAGAGCCCCTTGAATGGAATTAGTGTTCTTATGAAAGAGACCTCAGAGATGGCCCTCTACCTTGATGCCAAGGGAAGAGAGGAAATAGCCATCAAGGAGGAAGCAGGTCCTCATGGGACACTGATCTTGGACTTCCCAGTCTTTAGAATGGTGGGAAAACTTTTTTCCACCAAGGGCCATATGGATATTTATAACATCTTTTCCAGAGCCTTAAAAATCAGCCTGCTATATTTGCTCAGACATTTAATTAAGTCACCCCTAATGCCTTGGCAGGGCCAGATCAAATGATTTTGTGAGTTTATATATCCTGGATCTTGAGCCTGCCAGGCTTCAGACTGACACCACACCCACGCCAAGGGCTCTACTGGTTTTTAGGCCTTCAGATTTGGACTAGAACTATACCACTATCTCTCCTGAGTGTCTAACTTGCTGACTCACCTTGAACATCAAGGGGCTTATCAGACTCTATATTTGCATGAAGCAATTTCTTAAAATAAATTTATAAATTTATTTCCATATGTGTGTGTGTGTGTGTACACACACACACAAACACACATATATAACATATAATATATAATATATGATATATGATATATGATATATGATATATGATATATAATATATGATATATGATATATGATATATGATATATAATATATAATATATAATATATAATATATAATATATAATATATAATATATAATATATAATATATAATATATAATATGTAATATATAATATATAATATATAATATATAATACATAATATATAATACATAATATATAATACATAATATATAATACATAATATATAATACATAATATATAATACATAATATATGATACATAATACATAATATATATATCCATTTTCCACATGCATAAACATAAATAATTGGTATATATATGTATGTATACATACATATATACATACATATATATACATATGTATCTATATACACATATGTGTGTGTATATATATATATATATATATATACATCCATATATATATATATATATATATATATATATTTATATACATACATATACATATATATATGAGTTCCTATTGGTTATTTCTCTGGAGAACTCTAATATAGATAATATGAAATACTGTCTATATTTTAATCTTAGCCTTTGAGAAATGCTACTACTGGAAAAAAAATGCTTAATGTATCATAGTAATTAACCACTAAGTTCAATAGATAAAAGTAAAGTATAATTGATATTTATCAGAATTAATGCTATATGTACCTAGCAGACACTTCAGTTATCTTTTTTACTCTTAGCAACTATATAATCTATCATCATTTTCAATATTTCTGTTGACCAAGAGGGTGCCGGACCTTTTGTAGCTTGTATGTTTCAGCTGCATTGTGATGAAGTGTACAATAGTAAACACGTATAACTGCTTTGGGACACGACATTTTCTTCAGTAAAATGCCCACTAGCCTCTGAGCTGCCAGAGCTCCTCCCACTATTCCATATATAAAAAGACCAGAGGTTTCCACTGAGAGCACTTAATTTATTAAGGGAAATAAATATTAGAATAGAATTTATGGTTCTATTTTTATATCGGAAGTTAAAAAACCCTTTACTAATATTTAGTATCCAGGTTGAACCCTGTGGCTATCCCGTGGTCCTGGCCTCAGGTATCTCATGTACGGTGGGCTGTGTGAAGGACCCAGAAGGGAAGGGGCATGTCCAGGGGAGGGAGTGTTTGCCAGCAACCCTCCCTGTTTCAGGCTCTTCACTTGTAATGTGAGGAGGCTAACTAACTATGCAAGGTTACGTGGATTCAGAAAATATATTGTTAAGTTTTAACTGAACTTGCTTTCACAAGATAGGCAAAGGATAAGAAAGATTCCCTTAGCCTGGCCATTGTGGCTCAGTGGTTGAGAATCAACCTATGAACCAGGAGGTCACGGTTTGAATCCCACTCAGGGCACATGCCCAGGGTTGCAAGCTTGATCCCCAGTGTGAGGTGCACAGGAGGCAGCTGATTCATGATTGTCTCACATTATTGATGTTTCTATCTCTCACTCCTTACCCCTTCCTCTCTGAAATCAATAAAAAATATATTTAAGAAAAAAAAGAAAAGATTCCTTTAAAGAAACCACAGATTGAAGACATGTCTGAAAACATGACCATAAGTGAACAACAAAAAGAGATAACCTGACAGTAAGCATAACATTTCTGACATGCAAAAATTGTGATGCACTTTAATATAAGTTAGTCATAAAATTAGAAATTCCTATAGAAAACAGCTTAAATATTTATTACAACCTGTTGTTAGCAATGAGCAAAGTTATCTAATAAAAGAGTAATATGCAAATTGACCATAACTCCTCTACACCCACAAGCCAGGCCCATTAGCCAATCAGGAGCCAGTATGCAAATTAACCCAACCAAGATGGCTGTGGCCACAGAGAGAGCAGGAGGGAGGCTTGGGTTGCCCCGGCAATGGAGGAATCCAAGCCTTCCACACACCATGGCGGGCCAAGGCCTCTGCTTAAGGCTACAAAGTTTCAATAATAGAAGATAAATAAATTCCAACAGAAATGGCTGCCCCCATAGAGTGAGCAGAAGGCTTGGCTCTGCTGCAGGCTACAAAGTTTCAATTGCAGAAGATAAATAAATCCTAGAGACCAAGGCCTCTACTTGGGTCGCAGGGGAAACTGGCCAGCCTGCAAACCACCACAGGTCTCTCACCCAGGCCACCCCATACCCCAAGGGAACCCCCACCTGGATCCAGGACACCCATCAGGGCAAACCAGCTGGCCCCACCTATGCACCACGCCCTTGTCTTATATAATAAAAGAGTAATATGCAGATTGACCATCACTGCAATACACAAGATGGCTGTCCCTATGTGCTCAAAAGATCCTGCCCCCATGGGGACACAAGATGGATAGCACAAGATGGCCAGCAGGGGAGGGCAGTTGGAAGAGACCAGGTCTTCAAGGGAGGGCAGTTGTAGGTGATCAGGCCAGCAGAGAAGGGCAGCTGGGAGGAACCAGGCCTTCAAGGGAAGGCAGTTAGGGGCAAACAGGCTGGCAGGGGAGCAGTTAGGCATCAATCAGACTAGCAGGGGAGTTGTTAATGGGTTATCAGGCTGGCAGGCAGAAGTGATTAGGGGCAATCAGGAAGGCAGACAGGTGAGCAGTTGGAAACCAGAAGTCCTGGATTGTGAGAGGGTTCCCAGATTGGAGAGGGAGCAGGCTGGGCTGAAGGACATCCCCCATGCAATAATTTCATGCACTAGCCTCTAGTAAACTTTATATTGTGCCTAGAAACACCAGTAAATATTTAAATTTTTTACATCTACGTAATTTAAAAAAAATGATTAATTTTATTTAATCCTAAAATATTATTTTGTGGTATCATTAAGCATGTAGGTTAAAATGAATAAGTAAATAAATCTATGCATATTTTGAATGTATGATGATTTTTTAAAAATATATATATTTTATTGATTTTTCACAGAGAGGAAGGAAGAGGGATAGAGAGTTAGAAACATCGATGAGAGAGAGACATCGATTAGCCGCCTCCTGCAAGCCCCCTACTGGGGATGTGCCCACAACCAAGATATATGCCCTTGACAGGAATCAAACCCGGGACCTTTCAGTCCGCAGGCCAATGCTCTATCCACTGAGCCAAACCGGTTTCGGCATATGATGATTTTTTAAATGCATATTTATAGCAAATTAAAAAGAGCTGAGTCTCAGAAGTGGGAATATATGACTTTTAATAGATACTACTATTTATTTAAGCTTTAGCTCAAATGTCAAAGCATACAACCTTGATGCCTTATAGTAAGAAATATCACAATGAAATCAATCTCCTGTATTACTGTTTTTTCTTTCAGTTACCAGTGCTTTTCTGAAATTACCTAATTTATTTATTTGCTAGAATGTATGGTTCATATTGGCTTTTTGTTGTTAAGCAATGCTTTTTTCCCACTTCAGGAAACATAAAGCTATGTTTTGAATATTGAAATGCAATATATTTTTAAAAGTCATGAGCTTTTGTGTTGTCTCTGCCAGTTTTCTGAACTGAGGATATCATAAGAAATGTCTGCACATTTCTGTGCTTTTGTTTACTCATCAATTGTGTTTTTTTGTTTGTTTATTTGATTGATTGATTGATTGATTGATTGATTTTATTGATTTTTTACAAAGAGGACGAGAGAGGGATAGAGAGCTAGAAAACATCGATGAGAGAGAGAGACATTGATCAGCTGCCTCCTGCACACTCCCCACTGGGGATGTGCCCGCAACCAGGATACATGCCCTTGGCTGGAATCGAACCTGGGACCTTTCAGTCCATAGGCCGACACTCTATCCACTGAACCAAACTGGTTTTGACTGTTGTTGTTTTTTTTGTTGTTTGTTTGTTTAAGTCATCCTAGAATATGTAGAGGTCTAAAATAACCCTGGTTTAGAATTTAAAGTAATAAAATATGATTGTTATTTTCTATCATAGAGTTCCTTTATTCATTTCCTACTCACTGCTTGCACAGATTCCAGAACCTTAGCAGGGCAATTTCAAGAGAATAGATCACATTTCTTTATAATATAGAAATATACGTCCTTTACATCTGGCATCTTCAACATACTCATTTTCATTTGTCTCCCTTTAAAATGAGAACTTGTTAGGTCCTTCATATAAGAAAAGTGGTACTAAATTACAACTCTGTGAAACAAAATGTCAGTTCGCATCACTGCAGAATAAATAATCATGTCTGGTTTTCAATTGTCATTGTTTTCTGTGAGATCGCTGTCATCCAAAATGATTGAACCAGTTTAACAACTCCCTGACTTTCCACAAAGATTGTTCAATCTAATAAGCAGGAATTGAGGAAGAAACCCTACTGATTTTATTAGGCTCAGCAACGTCTATTATGATATTTTAAATTAAACTTTATGCTACCAACAGAAGGATCAATTACAATCTACCAATTTCAATAGTACACTATAAAGGCTATAATGAGGTTATTGGTATCATACACATATTATTGCACATCAAAATGATAAAAAAACTCAAGTAACTTCACTGTTTGAATCCTATGACAACAGGCTTGAATAAAAATTAGGATATAAGGCATATGAATCAGTGTCACTAGAATATATTTTGAAAAACTGCTTTGTATTGCTTCATCTCAGATAAAGTTGTACCTTTCCTTAAACCTTACTATTTAAAACAGCAATGATGAGCTATCTGATTCACTACTTTTATTTATATTCACATAGCATGTTTTAGAGGCACAGATTTTATTTGGGCTTATATTCCTATGTTTGCCTATGAATTGAACTGATAAATAAGGTTGAACAAATAATCATAGTTCTGCCTTTTGTTTTTAAAAATAAAGAATTGAGAAATTCCATCAGCTTCCCAAAGTGTGAGAAAATGTACCTTTTAAAAGGTACTGCTCCAAAATTTATAAAAATATAGATTTCATTTATAATTTTTAAAAATTGTCATTGAACTATGTATGAAAGGCTTCTTTCTGAAATAACTGGAGTGAAAGTTTACTTTTTATGTCCACAATGGAATAAACTTGAATTAGTAGAGCACTGATAATAAAAATTAAGAAAATGATTTCCAAGAAATTAGGGGTAAAACTATCTAGGATCTAATATCAAATGGGCTCTAGATAATATAAATTTATGGCCTCATAGGCCTATACTCATATCACATGGTTAAATATGTAGACTTATTATGCCATATTCTGGTATTATATTAATTGATACAAGTACAATTCCATTAAATATTTTAAAATATATCATATTTTATCACTATATCAAAAGATCATCAGACTAACCAAATATAATTGATTATTTCCAAGTACAGATATATCACATCTAAATAGAAAAGTGTTGGAATCTTATATAAAAAAGAGGTAATATGCAAATAGACCATCACTCCAATACAAAAGATGGCCTTCCCCATGTGGTCAAAGATGGCCTTCCCCATGTGGTCAAAGATGGTTGCCTGCATGTGGACACAAGATGGCTGCCACAAGGTGGCTGGCAGGTGAGGGAGTTGTAGGCAATCAGGCCAGCAGAGGAGGGCACTTGGGAGGGGCCAGGCCTGCAGGGGAAGACAATTAGGGGTGACCAAGCTGGCAGAGCAGGACAGGTGGAAGGCACCAGGCCTGTAGGGGAGGGCAGTTGGGGGAAAGCAGGCCTGCTGGGGAGGGCAGTTGGGAGGGGCCAGGCCTACAGGGGAAGACAGTTAGGGGGTACCAGGTCGGCAGGGGAGTGCAGTCAGGGGTGTCTACACCAGCAGGGGAGGGCCGTTACGGGCAATTGGGCTGCCAGGGGAGCAGCTAGGTGTTGATCAGGATGGCAGGGGAGTGATTAGGCATGATCAGGCTGGCAGGCAGAAGCAGTAGGGGGCAATCAGACAGGCAGGCAAGCAGTTGGGAACCAGCAGTTCTGAATTGTGAGAGGGATGTCTGACTGCTCAGTTAAGCCCAATCCCACCAAGATCAGGCCTAAACGGGAAGTTGGTTATCCCTCAAGGGGTCCCAGATTGGAGAGGGTGCAGGCTGGGCTGAGGGACACACCCTGCCCTGTGGAAGAATTTCATGCATTTGTCTTATAGTGTATTTATACAATGTATTTCAATGTATCAACTAAAAAATTGATACTTCAGTTTTGCATGGTAAAACATGCCTTATAAAATTATATATATATATATATATATATATATATATATATATATATATACTAGAGACCCAGTGCATGAAACTTACTCACCTGCCTGTCTCATTTCCCCTAAATTGCTTCTACCTGCCAGCATGATCACTCCCTAACTACTCTCTTGCCAGCCTGATTGATGCCTAACTGCTCCCCTGCTGACCCGATTGCCCCTAACTGCCCTCTCCTGCAGTCCTGATCTCCCCACAACTGCCCCACCCCCCTGAATGCTTGGTTGCCCCTAACTGTCCTCCCCTGCTGGCCTGGTTGCCCCCTAACTTCTGTCTCCTGCATGGCTGGTCACCCTTAACTTCCCTTCCCTGCTGGCCATCTTGTGGTGGCCATCTTGTGTTCACCTGGGGCATCTACCTTTGACCACATGGGAGCAGCCTTATTGTGTGTTGGAGTGACAGACAATTTTTATATTAGCCTTTAATTATATAGGATATATGAAAATTGTCCCCTGGACCACTTCAATCAGGAGTTCAACCAGGGTTTGGGGCTGGCCAGCCAACTGCCCATAGCCCTTCTCCCTAACCAGGCCCACCTCTGATTGCCACCCCACCCTGACAAGGGTTGGAGCTGCCCTGTCAACCCAGATGCCATGTCCCCTCCCCCAGGTTGGCCCAAACAGGGCAGACCAGCCAGATTCCACCCGTGGATGAATATGTGCACAGGCCCCTAGCATATATATTATCAATTAACATGCACATACACAAGCTGTATACACTTAAAGTACAATTTGGTGATTATCTAGGGTCCACATTTTATTAGTATTATATAAAATTAAAAATAAAAAAATAAATTTGAAAATTCATAAATAACTAGGGGAACTAAAGCCTTAATGTGGATTATTTCCTCTTATTTTTAAAATTACTTTATTGGCATCAGTCTTTTCATTAAAATGTGCAAATTTAACTTTGTAATATCTGAGTTTCATTTGGTCATGGTGCTTGTCCTAACAAGGAAGTGGGTTACTGTACATCTATCTTCTTAGAATCTGAGCTTCACAGAAGTTTGGTATAATGCATGAATTTTAGTCACTCTACACAAATTGAATGTTTGTTATTGAATAAAGACAATGAAGGTGAAATATTCAAATTCTAAGACTATCATTGTATAACCAATTTTTATTATTCTCAGTTTTAAACAGTAAATGGGGGTGGGGGTGATGTGGAGAGGATTAATGTGGGGGAAAGAGTGACATCCATAATAGTTTCAACAATAAAGATTAATTTTAAAAAAGTAATAAAAATAAATAAATTACATGTTCTATTTAGAAGTGTGACATAACCTGAATAAGTTCATTTCTAATTAGTGACCTTTCTTGTATGTAGTCATAATCACAAATACTGAAAAGCCTAGATTTTTCTGAGTGTATCATCAAGTTGATACACAATGAATAAGATTTGACCAATACACTTATGGGTTATAAGAATTCCAAAATATATCTTTGTCACTGACAGGACCCAAAGAAATTATAAGTATTATTTTCTGAGTTTTTATTTTAATATCAGTGTTAATTTCAGAAATATATCATTACTTCATTTTAAAAGTATAGAAAATAATGTTTAGGCCTATATTCCAGGAACTATGATTGCAATGATTACATCATTTGACCATTAAAATATTATTTATTACTAAGCCCATTAATGAATTATGGGTCTGTACTTAACCATAGTTCCTCCAGACTTTAAAAATCTAGCTCTGTATTTATATTCATTGCATACTCAACCAATATTTTGAGAGCTATTTTCCAACACAAGTCTTTTAAAATCTCTTTAATAGTTTTATATATTTACTAGAGGCCCAGTGCATGAATTTGTGCCTGGCCAGGAGGCAGGGGATGCAAGAGGTTGGCCAGCTGTCCCTGCCCTCAATTGGGTGTGGGGGGGCAATTGGGACAG
>PVJN01030262.1:0-25804 GCA_004026805.1 Lasiurus borealis | reverse complement strand
TTTTTTTTTTTTTTTTTTTTTTTTTAAGGAAGCTTAAGGAGACAACATCTTTAATATGGTAATGAAGACAGAAGTTGAAATCACTTAACTTCATTTACAAATCATGAATATGCATTATGCTTTAAATGAAAAGAAGGGCTAAAACAGATATCGTGTTTGATCAATTTGCTAAAGAGAAGACAATTTATCAGGATTCCCTTCCCCCCCAAAAAAACTCAAGCAATATGCAAATGTAGGAAAATCAGACCCCCATGTAAATTCCGTGGCATGATGAATATTTTTATAATTCTAATTAGTACCAGTCATTTAGTCTAGCAATTTTCCCCAATCTAGCCAATTTGAAATTAAAATAGATGCCTTGATTACAAAACTCATTAGCAAAGAAGCACCCTTCTCACTAACCAGTTCACTTAAAATGCACAAACTGAATGAAGTGTGGAACACTCGTATCGTCAATTGGCATAAGTGAAGTGAGTCTTAATTGGAAACGTTGTGAAGTATTTGTTTTGCTGCATGTTTCATTGCAGTATAATATATGATTCATTAAACGGAACAAAAGCAACTTTTAAATGGTTTAATTAAGCAGAGTTGGTGCACTTGGTAATTTTTATGAAGTCAAATGTCACAATTGTTTGCATTTGAAGTACGGAAGGGTATTCATGTCAGAAAGACGAAGTCTGACTCTGCATTTATCACTCTGGTTATGAGGAGAGTGGCAGGTTTAATGTCAGAGGAGAAAATTAAATTATAGAATATTGACTTCTTTCTTAAAAGTACCCACATGTGTATTGTCCTCGTGCATGTGGACATGGAAATTCCAGAACTGCCTGATTTATGCCTGGGAAGACAGGGGAAGCCTAAAGATTAAGCTTGAAATGGAAGCAGAAAAACAGGTGGGTTTTTTTTTTTCTCTTGGTAATTTATTTTTAATTTTCCCTTTTAATCAAGGGAGGAAAAGGTGGGTGGAGGGAAACTCTATCCAATATATTTTCATCTACTCAAAAGAGCAATAGAGATGGTAGCAGCGCAGAGTGATGTTCTGTCTAAGCCAAACGTGGTGGGAGTGGGAGAGGAGGGAGACATGGGCTCCATACCTGGGAATGCTGGAAATGGAAAGCTTTTTTCCCCACAGAAGTCCTGAATCAGAGCCAGATAGCAAGGAGTTCAAGGCTGGGTTTTCGGTAGAAGAGTCTGCAGAAATGAGTTGCCATAGTAGCAGTTCTATAGGCATCAGGCACCGTTTCATCCATGCTTATTTTCAGTCTGATCCAAATGTCTGCTCTTACCTCATAGTCATGGACTATTTCAACCCCACATCAATGACAATGCAAAACTCAGCCATGTTGCTGATTTCCTGCGGAATCTAATTTTAACAGACACTGTTGATGTCCTACCCATATCCGTTCAATGTTTCACTGTAGTATGCTCCCACTGATTTCTGGTGGCTAGGATTTACATTTCTTTGCTGGAGGGCTTTCTCTAAACCCTATAGAGCAGTGGTTCTCAACCTTTCTAATGCCACTTACCCTTTAATACAGTTCTTCATGTTGTGATTTCCAGCCATAAAGTTATTTTTGTTGCTACTTCATAACTGTAATTTTGCTACTGTTATGAATCGTAATGTAAATATCTGTGTTTTCTGATGGTCTTAGGTGTCCCTGCTAGTGGTTCTTAACCTGTGGGTTGCGACCCACAAGTTGAGAACTGCTGCTGTAGAGCCCAACACCATTGGAAAACACAGATATTTACATTACAATTCATTAACAGTAGCAAAATTACAGTTATGAAGTAGCAATGAGAATAATTTTGTTGTTGGAGGTCACCACAATATGAAGAACTGTATTAAAGGGTCGTGGCATTAGAAAGGTTGAGAACCACTGCTCTACAGGCAACTTCAGTCCTCTGCACAGCACACCGAAGAAGGGCCATGGAATTAACATGTGGGATCAGCTCTTAGCCAGTGACCAACTGAATTTGGTGGATAGACACCTTGTTCCCTTGCTTCTCATGTGGGACAAGTCTGAGAATTTCCCAGTGGGATTAAGCTCTAGTTACCCACATTCTTAGCTGGCTTTGTAGTATTCCTTATACTGACTGTCTTCCCTTGCCTGGGTCCTTTCTCTTCTGCTATACCATCTTTCAACTAAACTACTTAATTCTTGTCTCAGTGTCTGCTCCTAGGGGACTCTAACCAACTATGCCAAGCATTTTTTTTATTTAGGTGGTGGTAGCTGAAAATGTATGGGTCAAGGACGGGGATCACAGTACTTGGGTTTCCACCAAGAAAGTCTCCATTGATATTTCTGTGTTCCTATCTGTCCTGGGCTATGCCACCCTCTGATTTTCCTCACCATTGTAAGCTGACTAAAGCCCTCTCCCTGAAAGATGTCCACCTCCAAATCCCCAGAGCCTGTGAAGATGTGTTCCCACAGGGAAGAGGGACTTGGCAGCTGTGAGTTAAGGCTCTTGAGGTGGGAAGAGTATCCTTGAGGTGGGATACCCAGGAATATACAATGTAATCACAAGATTACAGGAAGAGAGGGAGGCAGAACAGGAAAAGTCAAAATGAGGAAATGTGCCAGTGGAAATAGAGGTTGGAGTGATGCTCTTTGGATGTGGGGCCAGGAGGTTTGGACTGTAGGTGTTCTCTGGAGGCTGAAGAAGGCAAGGAAATGGATTCTCCTCTGGAGCCTCCAGAACAGTGGTTCTCAACCTTCCTAATGCCGCAACCCTTTAATTCAGTTCTTTATGTTGTGATCCCCAACCATAAAATTATTTTTGTAGCTACTTCATAACTGTAATGTGCTACTGTTATGAATCTTAACGTCAATATCTGTGTTTTCTGATGGTCTTAGGAGACCCTGCTAGCTGTTCGCGACCCACAGGTTGAGAACCACTGCTCCAGAAGGATGCAGCTGTTGGTACCTTGATTTTTAACCCCACGCAAATGATTTTGGACCTCTGACTTCCATAACTGTAAAATAATAAATTTGTATAAGCCACTAATTTGTGGTAGTTTATTATAACAGTAATGGGAAATTAAGAAACTCACTGACCCTCTCCCCAGCTTCAATGGATCTGCTCCACAACAGCCAAAATCCTTCACTTGTCTGCACTTGCTTCCTACCCGCCCGGGCATCCATAGATCTGGACACAGGCCATCAGGGTTGGACTTTTGACTTCTCTTTGCTGATCCATGCAGTTCTGACAAGAAGAGTCCCTCCTGAGAGGAATTCTGGTGGAGAAAAAATGCTCGTCATCTTGTCACATATTGCATTAGTTTGCTAAGCCTGCCGTAACAAAGTACCATAGGCTGGTTGGCTTAAACAACACAAATGTAAGGTCTCAGAGTTCTGAAAGCTAGGAGTTTGAGATTAAGGTGTCAGCAGGGCTGATTTCTCCTGAGGCCTCTGTCCTTGGCTTCTAGATGGCTATCTTTTCCCTGAATCTTTACCTGGTTTTCCCTCTGTGCATCTGTGTCCTGATTTCCTCCACTTATAAGGGTACCGGTCCTTAAGAATATTGCATTAGACCAACCCTGATAATTTCATCTTAACTTAATGATCTCTTCAAATACTCTTTCTCCAGACTCAGTCACATTAAGAGGTACTGGGGGTTAGAACTTCAACATATGGATTTGGAGGGGACATAATTCAGCCTTTAATATATATGCATGTCAAAGGTGCTGAGTGATGAAAATCCTAGTCTTTGTGTCTCTCCTGCCCTGTGAGAGGAGGGAATAGAGTCTCTTCTTCCTGTGTATCTGAGGCGCTCCTGATGCACATGGTGCAGAACCAACTACTAGACAGGATATACAATGGGGGTGGAGGGTAAGGAAGTGAGGTGGGGCCAATCCCTAAGATGGAAACCAGATCCCATGAGAGGCCCCGAGACTGGTCAGTAAGGTGCGGTCTTTCGCCTTGACCCTGAGTAAGGTTAGGAAATCATGGCAGACACAAGAGAAAAGAGGGTGCCAGGGCCATGGAGACCACTGGGAAGAACTCTCAGGAAAGAGTCTGAAAGATATCTCAGGTGGAAATTTATTTTGAAGAATTAAGGCTATTTGCTTGTGGAAGCAAGTTTGTTTTGGTTTGGTGCTATATGTTCATTCTCCCTTTGCATTTGAAAGTGTCGGTAGATCTCAGATGTGCCAGAAGGAACAGAAAGAAGTTGGATGAGCTTGTCATTGGCCTCCCCATAGCTTGGAGGAGAAAGTTTGCTCAGCACGTAGCTGTTCTCAAGCACTTCCTTCACTCATGAAACAGGGAATGCGTCCTCCTTCTTACCAACAAATGCCTTCTTAGCACTACTCTTCCCTCCGGGAGTCCTTTTCTCCTCCATCTAGCTCAGTGGTTCTCAACCTTTCTAATGCCGTTGACTCTTTAATACAGTTCCTCATGTTGTTGTGACCTCCAATCACAAAATTATTTTTGTTGCTACTTCATAACTATAATTTTGCTACTGTTAATGAATTGTAATGTAAATATCTGTGTTTTCCGCTGGTCTTAGGCTCTACAGCAGCAGTTCTCAACCTGTGGGTCGCGACCCACAGGTTAAGAACCACTAGCAGAGACACCTAAGACCATCAGAAATAATTTTGTGGTTGGAGGTCACAACAGCATGAGGAACTGGTTTAAAGGGTCAGCGGCATTAGAAAGGTTGAGAACCGCTGAATTCTAGCTATTCCTGTTTATCTTTTAAACCTCAATGCAAGTATGACTTTCTAGAGGAAGCTTTCCCTATACAATCTTATCTGTGGAAACAGAACTAAATTTACCAAGATTTTGAAGAAAAATCTAGAAAGAAGTGATTTGCATATTCATATACTGAAAAGCTTTTTACTTTATGGTGTTATATTTTATATATTCACTAGTGGCCCAGTGCACAAAATTCATGCATGTGAGGGGGGAAATATCCCTCAGCCAACCTGAACCTTGTCCAATCTGGGACCTTTTGGACGACATCCCTCTCGCAATCTGGGACTACTGGCTCCTAACCACTCACCTGCCTGCCTGCTTGATCGCCCCTAACCACTCTGCCTTCTGGCCTACTAACCCCCATCTGTCCCTCCTGCCAGCCTGCTTGCCTCCAACTGCCCTTCCCTCCTGGCCTGATCACCCCTAACCACCTCTGCCTTGGTCCCACCACCATGGTTTTGTCTGGAAGGATGTCCGGAAGGTCTCCCAGTTTAATTACCATATTACCTTTTTATTAATATAGATTAGCGTGGAGGGACCAAAATTTTTCTCATTGACTAGGACAGTGGTCGGCAAACTCATTAGTCAACAGAGTGGCAAACTGTGGCTCGCGAGCCACAGTTTGCTGACCACTGGTCTAGGGCATCCAAAGATCTTAAATTGCCCATGGACAAGAGATAAAGAGGACCTAAATTAAGGTAATAGTTGCAGGGTTGAAAAGAAAGGGGAGAGATTATAGCGTGTAGAAGCGGACTTTGTGACTTCGTAGAAGTGACAGGAAGGAAGGCTGCCTGATAGATGCAATCATGCCAGGAGCCCAGAGTACACCCCCCTCCACTCACCTGATTGCTTGCAAAGATATAGAAGCCAAGGCCTGGCCCACAGTGTGTTTCTTTACTGACAAAGGAGATACTTGTTCTTAAAAGAACGGAATGAGAGAGGGGATATATGATAGGCACTGCTACCAAGCTGTGCCATAGAAGGGACATTGACTTTCCTTTGTAGTTGCTTTTGCTTTTTTAACATTTTGGCCTGCTTCTCTTGGCAGCTCTGAGCACTGCTCTAATTACTGATTGTTATTGAAATTGCTTTTAAAAATGGAGACTTTTTAATTTGAAGCACTTGGTAAAGATACCAGAAGTGATCATCTAGAGTAGATACAGTGGTACCTCAAGATACGAATTTAATTCATTCCGTAACCTTGAGGCGTGGGAAATTATGAGACACTTGAGTCGTGGTAAACTGGTGGGTCATGTGCAGCTGGCCAATCCACACGATTACTCCTATCTCAAATGTTGTTCGTATTTCAAAGCAAAAATCGCTCGCTCGACAGCTCATATCTCAAAAATCTCATATGTTAGGGCACTCGTATTTCGAGGTACCACTGTACTTTATAATAAGAAGCTAGGGAATGAGCGAGAGAAAAAAAAGATGTATTAATTCTCCTTTCTTCAAATACTACTGTCATACTAATATTGGGTTTGCATTTTTTATAATTAAGATGCTGAAAGGTGGCTGAGGAATTCTCCTGCATCTGTCAGTCATGCATGGATTCTGAAATATTCTAAAAGAGGCTCCAGTCCCCAAAGGGAACTTGCAGGTTTCACTAGTAGATCATGATTCATGATATAATCTGTCACCCTTAGGCTTATATAATCTCCTTTCCTTTTTTGATGCTCAGAATGCCAGTTTAATAACCAGGTACAAAGCTGATATTATTCATTTAATCTTTATTACAGGCATCACAGCTTAATCATGAAAAAATAACTGAAAACTTGGCCATAACACAACTTTGTTCTTCCATGTAACTTACTAACAGGTATTAGAGTCTAACATATTCTAACAAAGATTCATGTTATAAAATATTGAATTATTTTCTAAAATGAATATTGATACAGTGAATGGGGAAAAAAGAGAAAGAAAGCACAGAGAGTAAAGCCCACTTCTTACCTTTTATATATGTCATGAGAAGTATCAAGAGTCTGCTTTTTGTTACCCAGATGCCCGATCAAGGATATTATATTCAACAAATATTATTGACCATTTATAATGTGCCAGGACCTAGAGGTGCAATAATTGAGGGTATTGATGCTACCTCTGTGGTCTGAGGAGGAGAAACATTGGTCAAATATGTGATTGATGCCTTTTGTGAGAAGTGTTACAACATACAATTATAGATGTTTATGACAGTATATATTAGGGAGAAGGTCTGGTCTAGCTTAGAAAATGGTTGATATAATTACAGTGGTACCTCGAGATACAAGTGCCCTAACATACTAGATTTTTGAGATATGAGCCCTCGAGCGAGCGATTTTTGCTTTGAAATACGAGCAACATTTGAGATAGGAGTAATCGCGCAGATCGGCTGGCTGCACATGACCCACCAGTTTACCCAACTCGAGTGTCTCATATTTTCCCATGCCTCAAGGTTATGGAACAAATTAAACTCGTATCTCGAGGTGCCACAGTACTTATATTAGAGAATTGAGATATTCTCATGGGGTTAAACATTTTTAAGTGCTCACAAATATTATTTAAAATAAAATTAAGGTTAGTCTCTGAGTTGCCTTTAGATTTTTATAAACACTATTATTGAAGTATAATTGATATTCAATAACCATATGAATTAAAGTACAAACTTGGTAAGTTTTGACATGTATCTACCAATGGAGTCATAATTATAATCAAGAGAATGAGCTTATCTGTCAACACCTCCCCACAAGTTTCCTTGTGCTCCTTTGTAATTCCTTCCTCTCACCCTTTTTCATCTACCCCAACCCTCTGCCTCCTGGTGGTCAGTGCACATCATAGCAATCACTTGACTGGTTGCTTAGGCTTTTATATATATAGATAGCCAAGATCTGGAAACAGCTCGAGTGACCATCAGTAGATGAGTGGATAAAAAAAGATGTGGTTCATTTTCACAATGCAATACTACATGGCTATAAAAAAGAAGGAACTGTTACCCTTTGTGACAGTATGGATGGACCTGGAGAGTATCATGCAAAACCAAATAAACCAGTCAGAGAAAGACAAGTACCATATGATCTCACTTATATGTGGACTCTAATGAACAAAATAAACTGATGAACAAAATAGGACCAGAAGCGTGGATACATGGAACAGACAGACAGATCTCAAAAAGGAAGGGGCTGGGGGTATTGGAATAGATATATGCAAATATGAACAGCTCAATGACACAGACAATAGTCTGGTGAAGGTCGGGGAGGAGGGTGTGGGGCTGGGTGGAGTGTGACAAAGGGAAATAAAATAGGGGACATTTGTAATAGTATCAATAAGAAAAAAAATCCATTCTCATTGGGGCAATTACTTGACTCTAACACCTATCTGTTAGAATTTTAGGAAACAGCCCTTTATGGATGCTTCCTGTTATTGGGAGGAGACAGTACATCAGGACCTGGCATGAGGGAGATGTATATGTGTGCTTTGTTTTCTGGAGACTGTCCTTGGGGATTATCTCTACAGCAGTTAAATCTGGGCCCACAGTTTAGCATTTAATGATCTCTTCCAGTGTCCGTTTCATGTGTACATCTTGGCTGTGTAAGCAAGATCCCAATTTCCTCATGCCAGAGCCTATTTTTCCATTCTGCAAACCTTTACTGAGGATGTAAAAGATTTAAATAATTATATACAGCACTTGTGTGGCTATAATGATCAGATTCAGACATTCCCTGAAGTAGTTCAATCATGTGGAGGAAAAAGTAAGACATCCTTAGTCACATATGGTGTATTTGGCACCTTAGGAACCAGCTACTTTCCTAGACTACCCCTAAGGAAGGGTCTTTGGTGAATATTGGGGGAGCTGAACCTTAGAGGATGAGGGATATTCACCAAAGAAAGGAAACTACTTACCAGGTGCCTGATACATACTTGGCAACAGGTCAGTTTCTTAAAAAAAAAAAAAAAAGCTCAATTAAGGAGAATATACAGTATATTTTAGAGGACCTCTTATAGTTAATACCAGCTGAAAGTGGACCTTCTTGAGGGACACAGTAGTAGGTTCTGGAAAGAGACTTGGACTCAAAAGGCATAGATTTAACCCCATGCTTCTCTTGTTCTCAATTGGCTTAACTTCTCTCAACCCCTCCATTTTCTGCAGAATGAGAATATTGCATTTTCTGAAGAATAAGAATCATGTCATTTTGTGATAATCCTAGGGGAGAAGATATAGAGATATGCTAAATCCCTTTTCATTGTTAAATCTCTACTTGAAATAAACCTGACAGCCAGCCTCACTGCTGAGTAGATAACTCCAATTTTCATGAGATTTGGTATCTGAACTGGCTGAGCTAATCAGATTCCTTTCACTTCTAGGGCAGTTATTTATTTATTTTTAAAACTTCTTCTTCTTTTGCTACTTTGCATTGCAACTCTTCTAAGACTTCAGGGGGTATTTCCTCTTGGGTGAAGTTATCTGCCAAGAAGCTTAGAACCTTCCGTCTCCTTAATGCCAAGATGTCCTGACCCAGAACTGGAAAGACCAGAGGTCTGAGGCAAAGGAGGTTGTCAAGGTAACTGGGGGCTGACAGGACCATATGTCATTGAGGACAGTTTTGCTGCAGAAACTCATGAGCAGTTGATTAAAATGAAACATGAATTCCCGAGACCGGGCTGTTTTTACTCACTAAATCACAACTTGGGGTTCTGACTGTATTTGCAATTCATCGGAGCCCATGTTCTCTAATTACTGAGTTGAAGACAGCAATGTTCAGATTATTCAGATTTTTCTCTTTATCATGGAAATATACACAGAGGAGAGAGTCTAGGACATTGTGTGGACTATGACATTGTTAGCATTTCAGTTGTGCCAGCATCAGTTGGTGGTGTTCTTTGGATTGTTTGTGTGTATGCATGCATTCATACTCTGTTATAAAACTGCAAAAGGGAAGAGAGAAAAAAGCATGCTATTATCATTTATTTAATCAAGCTCATCTTTGTTTGTATTAATAAGTCCAGGTGTGGAATCCTTATTATATAATTTTATTGGTAAATATTTTTGTAGTTGTTTTTGCTGTAGATGCTTTTAACTTTATCTCTACTTTTTATTTCCTTAATTCTTATAGAAACTTGGAGCTGGACAAGTCTTTAGTTCTACTTCCAAATCCTTTGTATATTAGCTCTTACCAGTTACCACATAGCTTCTGTGTATACATGTCCAGTTTCAGGGAGCTCAGTCCTTCAAAAGCAATCAATTCTGATTTTGTAGGATTATGATTACTGGCTAAGGCCTTACACATAAAAATAAAATCTTCCTGTTTTAATCTGCCCATTAGAAATGCTTTCTTTTGATCATTGTGCCTCATTCAAAACATTCTGTTCCCTGAAATCCATAACAAGTGTCCCCATCTGCTTATGAATACCCTTCAACTAGGTGGCATGGCTTTAGTACTTGTATCACTCTTGACCATTACAAGATGAACATGTCTTGTTCCACAAGATCATTTCTGAAAACTTGAACTACAGCCAGGCTGTGTAAAGGGGAAAATGGAGGGTTCATGCCCTCGTGGTCCAACCATTGGCTTTTTAAGCACACACAGAAAGTTTGGGAGAGTGTTTTATGCTCCTAATGTTGAGGTGAAGTCATGGACTTAGCCTTTTTGGGTACACAAGTGGAGCTGGAGATTACTTAGTGGCTCCTTGCTTTTCCCCTTTAGCTCCTTCTCTCATACTTCCTTTTACCACATGGCCGCCCTCTTGTGGTACCAGATGCATTACCTTTCATTGGGCTGCCTGCCTCTGCCTTGGTCTCAGTTTGTCCATTATTACCTCTGATTTTTGAAATATTTTTTTCCCCTTTTGGTGAATAAATCAGTATGGTGGTCACATGAAATACAGTCTTTGTAACGCTCAGCTCTTGTAATGTACTCTCCCACTGACTGACTGACTGACTGAATGAATGAATGAATGAAATACAACAAACCAGAAATAAAAGTCCCAAATCAATAGAGACAAAGGACAGACTCTTGAAATGAATAATTAGGGTATAGAAGACAAGAGATTGGGAAATTGGAACTACCAAATATCTCATATATACTATACATCGTGCTAAGATTTTTCCTTATGCACCTTATTATTTGAGCCTTTCTTTCATATGCATTAATTTCATCAATTTCAGACCTCATACTGGCGTGTGTTTGTGCATAGTTATGTGTGTGTTTTAAGAGTCAACTCATCTCTACCTGGACTTGTTTAGTTTGCTTTATTACAGAGTGCCCTGAATTGGGATTTTTTTTGTTTCCACTTGAGCCCTAGGAATATCAATGAGCATGGACAGATTTATATATTTTTATCTGGTGTAGATTTCTGCACCATGCAGGTTGTGAGAATTCAAACTCCAGATCCATAGCCTGGGGTACTTTTTATCTTGGGTGATTATTCTACCGCCCCTCTCCCCAAACCCCTATCCCAGACCTTGATCTGAAGACAGTTTGTTACTATTTGTCCAGATAGTGGCTAACATATTTCAATGCTTCATGTATCTGATAACACTTCAAACATTATATATGGCCTATTTCCAGCTATTTACCTTGTAGGGCATAGGACAAAAATGTTTCCCTTGTATAGATGTAAGAACCTATCCCTTGCTTCCCAGAGCGTATATTTGCTTCACAAACATGGATCACAATTGCGTCAGCTCCTGCATACCACTTTGGTTTTAAATTCATAGTTTGATTTTGACATGCAGGGATTTACTGTCAAGCTCTGAAATTATATAAGATTCTAATTTGTATGTATTTATCATGTCAAAGTGTTTGTTGGGAGATGTGTCCTTTCTTTCCCTCCTATATAATTTTCAAACTAACCCTATGAGGTATTTCATTACCTTGATCTTCTGAATGATATCAAGCTTCAGGATAGTTAGGTATGTTTTTAGAGGTCACACAGACAGTAAGTGGCAGAACAGAGATGTACAGCAGCCGGCAAAGGAGTCAAAGGAGAATATTGCTAAGAGCAGGAAAAATAAAACTAGGAATGAGAAATGCCATGGAATCTAGGAAAGGAAGTGGTTCAAAGTTTGGGAGAAGAATCAAATGCTATTAGAGGGGTAAGGCCTGAGAGAGGTAAGGACTGAGTTTAGCACTTTACTAAAGATAACCAACTTGCCCCCCTTTGTGAGCGGAAAATAGCAAAATAAAGGAGTGTGTGGGGAGAAGGAGCCCTTAGCTCTTGCTCTCCCTACCTTGGACATTCACTCTCCTTCTCTGCTTTAGTTTCCTCATCTGTAACAGGTGGAAGTTAAAAGGGAATGTCCCAGGACTCTGTTTTCTTTTTCAGATTCTCTGATTCCATGATAAATGGGGGCTAATTTGCATTGCACGATTTGAAGTCATGTATAAATATTAGTTTATGCAACCGGTTAATCACTCAATGTCAGATAAATGTGCAGAGCAAGGTGTTTAATATGTTTACATAAACCGTACAAACCACTTTGTCCTTAATTGTGCTTACCCAGCGTCCTAGCAGGAGTGTGTCCAGGCAGGGCACGTGGCGAGGGCGCCTGGCCCCCCAACTTCTCATTCTGACCAGGCTCTGATTTCTGCTGCAGGCTCGCTCCGTGCACTTGGGAACTGGGGTTCAGAGTGTTTATGCAAACAGCGCAGCCCTCAGAAGTGGAGACGCAGGAGGCATTATCACCATCTTCTGTCAGGCTGAGCTCCTCCTGGGCACCTCATTTTTCATCCCGTCGGGGGAGAGACGGGAATTACCACTAGTTTACATCTGGATGACAAACCATTTCTTAAATTTTTTATCCTCTCTTTAAAGTCTTACCCCGGGAGATCCTGGACAATCGCAGGGCAGTTCCGGGAAATTTCTCAGGTGTGATAGATTCTCTGGGATTTTGTTCCATTGATTTTTAGGGAATCGGACGGCTATAAAATCCAAGCAGGAGCAGTACAGCAGTCTGCCGGAGAGCCTGCACTGCACAGGACGCCGGGAGGGGTTGGGCCAGAGCAGGACAGTGCCCAGAAGGGACTTTGAAGTCAGAGGCCAGGCTCAGAGGACAGGGTTGACTCAAGCTAGAATTCCAATGAGGACTGAGTGAAGGAACTCTTTTAAAATTTAGAAGGATGTGCAGGGTTAAGGGAACCAACATTCCATGGCAAGGTATCCAGAAATTAGCAGCAGCAGGGAGCTGTTAGAACTTGGGTTCCTAAGCACTGCATGAATTTGGGGTGGGGGAGGACCTGAAACAGCAGGGTGAGAGGGTGGTCAACAGCCTCTCTTAGAGAAATGGGCCAAGGTGGACAGGAAGGAAGTGGGGGAAGTGGAAAGAGGAAACCGAACCTCTCTTCTCACCTGCCAGACTCTTGCAGGTGCCTTTTTTTTTTTATCTGAATCTAAAGGCAAGCAAGCCAGGCGGGCCAATGCAGTCCATATGGGTAAGCCAGAGGGGCAGAGAACAGGCCAGAGAGGAGCAGAAAGTAGCTTTGGAGTGAAGACAAATGGAGTCTGTTCAGCATAGACAGATGTGGACAGCTGCGTGGCATGAGTGATGTAAGGGATGGGGAGTAGAGAGAGGTTGGGGAGGGTATTAGGAGTGCAAGGTTTGAAATGATCGAGTCTGCCCTCTTCCACTGTTTTTCATCAGCCACTTTCTAAGCAGGCCAGTACCAGATGCTTCGTAGACTGTTACTATGTAGAGGCAAAAACTGAGTATGGAAGTGACATCTGCTTTGAATTAGATAGACTTGGGTTTTCTTTTCTCTCCTGGTAGAGTTGCTTGTTAGCAGGGTGGCCTTCGAGCAGTTATTCAACTTTCTCCTCTTCAGGTTTTGTATCTATACAGTAGGCCTCATTTGTCAAGCATCAGTGTTGCTATTCAGATGAAGTTAGACAAAGATATGCTCAACCCAGCCCAGGGTCTAGTGATTATTCTTGTAGTGATTCAACAAATGCACACCAGGATGAATGGAATTAGAGCCCTTGTGTGCAGGTAGCCAATAGTCTAGTTAAAGGTGGATATTCATTGTGTGTACATGTAAACAAACATGGAATGATCCAAATTGCCATGCATAATTTATATTCATACAGAGATAGACCTAGAGTCATGATCAAAGTATCAAGAAAATAAAGACCAATGTGATATGACAAGCAAGGGACAGTTTATTTGGGGACCGTGGAGGTCCTCTCTGAGCAAAGCCAGTGAACAGTCTTTTTTAAAAAAATATATTTTATTGATTTTTCATAGAGAGGAAAGGAGAGAGATAGAAAGTCAGAAACATCGAGGAGAGAGAGACATCGATCAGCCACCTCCTGCACGCCCCACAGTGGAGATGTGCCCACAAGCCAGGTACATACCCCCAACTGGAATCGAACCTGGGTCCTTTCAGTCCACAAGCCAATGCTATATCCACTGAACCAAACCAGTCTTGGCCAGTGAACAGTCTTTAGCAGGGGAAGGAAGGTCCTATTTGGAGTAGGATTATGTGGAAAATGGAACACCGTGCTCCTTTTTCTCTTCTCCCTCAGTAGATGCTCCTTCTCAGAAACCATGCACACTTCTGCCTCATCTTTGTGATCTCTCCAAATATTTAAGAGCCCTTGAAACTTTTTACCTTTTCCCCCCACTTATTTCTTTTATGATCTCATCAGGCCACTGTTTTAAAATACCATTTATGTGTCCTAATTATTAGCCCTGATCTCTCTTTTATACCCCAGACTTCTCCATCTCCGACTGTCTACTTGACAACTCAACATGGATGTCTCATAAATATGCCAGCTATTTCACTCTAAAATTAAACACCTGGTTTCTATTCATTCCCCTTCATACATTTGCTTTTCTCACAGCTTCATCCTTCCAGTTTTTAGGACATATACTTTGGAGTCTTGGCTCTTCTCTTTGTTTCACACTCTACCGTCATCCCCTAAGCCAGTGGTTCTCAACCTTTCTTATGCTGCGACCCTTTAATACAGCTCCTCATGTTGTGGTGACCTCAACCATAAAATTATTTTCGTTGCTACTTCATAACTGTAATTTTGCTACTGTTGTGAATCGTAATGTAAATATCTGTGTTTTCCGATGGTCTTAGGTGACCCTGCTAGTGGTTCTCAACCTGTGAGCTCTGACCAACAGGTTGAGAACCGCTGCTGTAGAGCCTAAAACCATCAGAAATATAAAGCATGTGAGACCATTGGAAATATAAAGCATGTGAGAACCGCTGCTGTAGAGCCTAAGACCATTGGAAATATAACTCTTTAATTTCCAAGTTTTAAAAAAAGGAAGAACCAACTCAATAGGTTATTGCGGGATAAAAAGCACACAAAAGCACTCAGTACTACTGTATATCTGGTATACAGTAGTCCTCAATGGGTATGTATTAGATTGGAGAATATCCATTGAGGACTACTGTATACCAGATGTGTACTGACTGCTTCTGTGTGCTTTTTATCCCACAATAACCTATTGAGTTGGTTCTTCCTTTTTTTTTTTTTAAACTTGGAAATTAAAGAGTTAAAAACAGGGCGTAGAGAAGTATGTGATTAACTCTGTACTGAGAAGCAGTAAATGCCAGAGCCATTTTACTCCTCAAATTAATTTTATTAGGAAAATCTGGAAAAGGAAGCAGAGCTTTAATTGTGCAAAGAGAAATTCAAGAAGCAGAGGAACCTATGATACCTGTGCATTGGGGCTTTCTATGCTCCTAGCAGTAAACAATCGATGCTGAGGTACATCCCGGAGATGTATCTGCCCTTGAAAAGATCACAGTCCAGGTGGGGAGGAAACATTTTCAGGAGGCACCATTTCAACCCAGGAGAAGAACAAAAGGATGGGTCTTCCTCATGAAAAGGCCGGGGTGAAACAACAGCGCGGAATGTAGAGATGTATGCTGTTGGCAAGGCCTGGCCGAGATCAGGGGGGAATGAAACCAGTTGATGTATTGGAGTTATTGATTAATGATTAATTTTTTAAGTCTGATATTTCTATGATGGCATTTGTTTTGCTCAGTTAGTTTGAGGAAAAATACCAGGAGAGACACCAAAGAAAAGGCTAGCCGTGCTTCATGGTGTGACAGGGTGCTGGCTGGGAAGGAAACGAACTAGCCTTTCAGGTGGCCATTAATGAAACCCTGTATCCTCTGCTGTGGTGGCGAGAGCCTGGGACCGGGAGTCAGGGCTGTGGAGTCAGTGCCTCTCCGCTGCTTTCTGTGCCACATGGGTCCGTCATTCATCTTCTGAGTCTCAGTTCCTAAGTCAGTATGGGAGGTAATAATACTTCACAAGCCTCTTAAAAGGAGTCTACAAAGACACATAAACACGCTTTGTAAACCGTAAGTCACATATGAATGGCAGGGACTTCATAATTCTTTCCTAGGCCACCTTTTAAAAAATATATATATATTTCTTACTGACTTCAGAGAGGAAGGGAGAGGGAGAGAGACCCAGAAACATCAATGATGAGAGAGAATTATTAATTGGCTGCTTTCTACATACCCCACTGGGGATGGAGCCCAGGCATGTGTCCTGAACAGGAATCAAACCATGACGTTCTACCATCCCCCTGCCTGGCTCTGTGTTTCTCCTAGAGGCGAAAGCTGCAATCTGGGTTAGATAACAAGACAGAGCCAAACAAGGTGTTATAAATAAAAATGTTTCCTTTTTCAGAATAGTCCTATTCAAATGGATAGAGGACATCTCCTGACACTCAGCCACTAATCAAATTCACCCTGAAGATTATCTACCTCTTAAAAGCTCAAAAGATCAGGGAACTGTAGCTGTAAGTTGCACTCCAGCTAATATGTGAGTTTCCACTGCATTGCCCCAGCTACTCTTGCATTCAATAAACATGAGGAATGGCAATGTAATAGCAACCAATGCACCCAGACACATACTTTAATTAAAGGAATACATCACGCAATAAAATGCATTTAAATGAAAAATCTTTCTATTGGAAACATGCTTTCTATTTTTTTCTTCCTTTCTGTGGTCCTTTTCTACTGTTTAAATACTTCTAAGAGAACAGGAAGAGTAGCTTAGGGTCAAGGTGAGATGGATTCTCCAGGGAGATGTTGGGAGTTGTGGCTGACTTAGCCCAGAGCGGGTATGAAGTAAACCTCACATAGTGACAACTGGTACAAACAGCAGGTAGTGTGACCACACAGTCCATGGGGTAGGTGAATGGAACTGGCGCATGCGTGAGATGCTCTTAGAGGACTTCTCAGGCTCAGAGAAGGGGTAGTGGCAGGAGAGAAAGGGAGGGCACACTAGAGAAAATGAACACACTTCAGAGTTGACTTGCACTTTGTGAAAGTCTAGTCTGACTGTTGTACACAAGGCTGACTAATGTGGTCCTTTGGATAGGAAACTGAGCTAGAGATTCATTTGCCTCTCCCTGTCCCTATTATGTTTTTCTTATTAACATTATTGAAAAACTATTTATGTATAATAAACTGCATTCACATAAAGTATGTAGTTCAATGAGTTTTGGCAGGTGTAAGCTTCTTTAAAACCTTCACCAAGATGTAAAACATTTCTGTTCTGCCATAGATTTGCCATGCCCTTTGTCAGTCCATCCCTCCCTCCACCTCTGGCCCAGGCCAACACTGCTCTGCTTTTTACCACTGTAGGTTGGAATCATCCTATACTAATGGAACCCTCCAATACATACGTGTTTTGTGTGCCAGCTTCTTTCCTCTAGGTTGTTGAGCATTATTAATAGTTTTTTCCTTTCTGTTGGTTATGGTGTTTTAAGATGAACACAATTCTTATCTTTATTACATAGCTATTACTGCTGGTTCTCATACATGGAGAACTCTCTATGTGTATCAGAACCAAGGTCATTTGTCAACATATTTTAGGGGTATGAGGTTTGCTCTGGTGACCAGCAATGGTGATCGGCATTTCCAACTCCAGGTTGCACAGTGAGAGATTGAGACAGGCTTCTCTCTCTTCCCCACTTTTCTTCAAATTTTCCTTCCTCTTTCCATCAGTATGTATTGGACATTGACTGTGCTTCAGGTTCTGTCCCAGGTGTCTGGGTACAATAAGAATAAGAAAATAATTAAAAATCTGGACACAAATCCCTTCCATTCTGAAGCTTGTCACGTTTAGCAACTTAAAAAATCATTAATATTATTGTTAGAACATTTATTATTGGTTTTACATAATTGGACAGCTATTGTTACACCTGATTTAACAGTGACATGTATTGTTAGTTGGCCATAAGTACTAAAAGGAAAATAACACAAGGAAGGGAACAGGAACAATCAGAATGGGAGAGCTGGACTCAGCGTGGCCAGGGAAGGGGTCATCCAGGCAGTGGTGTGTGAGAGAACCAGGATCTAGCAGAGGGTCCAGGCAGTATTGTGCATCTCCAGTGTCACATTCAGATCTGGAACATGATCTCTTGAAGGTGGGCAGGCTTTTAATGGCATGGAAGGAAGAAGCACCATGACATCCATTCTCCACTTTCTCAAGACAGTTGCCTCCTAGAGCTCAGTATTCTTAAACACTTTGTTTGGATTCTCTATGGTGTCTGACTCTGGTCTGAACTTAGAAAAGGATGTGGAGAAATTGAAGGAGCTTAAAAGATACATGTATGTTCAAAGTGAATGAAAGCTGTGCTTAGGAAGAAATCCAAATGGTCTTTTGGACATTGGAGGGTTTGGTGAGAACTTACCATTTTTTTGTTCCTAATGAATTCTTTCAATGGATAGTTTTGAATGACTTAATGGTGACTATTCTAAAGGAACATGGGTGATTAGATTTGATAGATTGGAAAGGAGATAAGCAGACCCATTCCCATTAAATATAACTTGATAAAATTCTAGTCCTTCCCCTCAATAGACCTAGAAAAACATTTTGGTTTTTATTTACATCCTTTCCCTCTTGACTTCAAGCATTTTAATGCCAACAGTTCTCTCTCTCTTTTCCTCTCTCAATATACACCCACATATCTACAAGGTTAACTTTTAAGGTTCATCAGTCAAGTGTACAATTAAGCTAACCTATTGGGATCTTACTGTCCCAAGAGAAAACAAAACAAAAACTGGACTAGAGGCCAGGTAAGTACTATGAGGATGATGCATGTTGAAGCATTCTCATGAGTTGTTCATTTCAAACTATCCAGAGAGCTATGACAGTTGATTACAGTCTTGAAGTTTGGAGTCAGACAGACCCAAGGTAAAGTTCTGACTTTAACCATAGCCATATTCCTATTAAATGCTATTCTGTAAAAAATTAGATGTTCTGATTGATGTTTCTCTGTCTCTGGATCTATTTTTGTTCATCAGTTTATGTTGTTCATTATATTCCACAAATGAGTGAGATCATGTGATATTTATTTTTCTCTGAATGGCTTATTTCACTTAGCAGAATGCTATCCATCTCCATACATATTGTTGCAAATTGGAAGAACTCCTTTTTTTTTTTTTTTTTTTTTTTTACCACAGCATGGTATTCCATTGTGTAGATGTGCCACAGTGTTTTAATCCACTCATCTACTTATGGGCATTTAGTCCGTTTCCAAATCTTAGCTATTGTAAATTGTGCTGCTATGAACATAGGGGTGCATATATCCTTTCTGCTTCGTGTTTATAGTTTCTTGGGATATATTCCTAGAAGTGGGATCACTGGGTCAAATGGAAGTTCCATTTTTAGTTTTTTGAGGAAACTTCATACTGTTCTCCACAGTGGCTGCAGCAGTTTGCATTCCCACCAGCAGTGCACGAGGGTTCCTTTTTTTCCACATCTCACCAGCACTTGTCATTTGTTGATTTCTTGATAATAGCCATTCTGACAGGTGTGAGATGGTACCTCATTGTTGTTTTGATTTGCATCTCTCTGATGATTAGTGACTTTGGGCAGGTTTTCACATGTCTCTTGGCCTTCTGTCTTCTTTCGAAAAGTGTCTATTTAGATCAATTGCCCATTTTTATATTGGATTGTTTATTTTCTTTTTGTTAAGCTGCATAGTTCCCTGTAAATGTTGGAGATTAAACCCTTATCATTGGCAAATATGTTCTCCCATGTAGTGGGCTTTCTTGTTGTTTTATTGATGGCCTTTTTAGCTGTGCAAAAGCTTTTTATTTTGATGTAGTCCCATCTGTTTATTTTATCTTTAGTTTCCATTTCCCTAGGAGCAGTATCAGTGAAGAAGTTCCTTCAGCATATGTCTGAGATTGTGCTGCCTGTGGATTCCTCTAGTATTTTTATGGTTTCCTGTCATATGTTTAAGTCCTGTATCCATTTTGAGTTTATTTTTGTGTATGGTGTAAGGTGGTGGTCTAGTTTCATTTTTTTTTTTTGCATGTATCTGTCCAATTGTCCCATCACCATTTATTGTATTGACTCTCTTGACACCATTGTATGTTCATGCCTCCTTTGTCAAATATTAATTGAGCATAGTGATTTGGGTTGATTTCTGGGTTCTCTATTCTATTCCATTGGTCTCTCTGTTTATTCTTGTGCCAGTACCAGGCAGTTTTGAGAATAGTGGCTTTGTAATACAGCTTGATATCTGGTATTGAGATCCCACCTACTTTGTTCTTCTTTGTCAGTATTGCTGTAACTATTCTGGGTCTTTTTTAAAATTTTATTTCAAATGAATTTATGGAAAGTTGTTTCTAGATCTGAAAAATATGCCATTGGTATTTTAATGGGAAGTGCTTTGAATTTATGGATTGCTTTGGGTAATAGGGACATTTTGATGATGTTGAGTTTACCAATTTATGAACTTGGTATGTTCTTCTATCTGTTTATGTCTTATGTCTTCCTCTATCTCTTTTTTCAGTGTCATGTAGTTTTCTGTATATAGGTCTTTTACCTCCTTAGTTAAGTTTATTCCTAGGTATCTTAATTTTTTTTTGGTGTGATGGTAAATGGGATTACTTTTTTTAGTCTCTCTTTCTGTAAGTTCATTATTGGTGTATAGAAATGCCTTAGATTTCTTAACGTTAATTTTGTATCCTGCTACCTTGCCAGATTCATTTATTAAATCTAATAATTTCTTGATGGGGTCTTTAGAGTTTTCTATGTATAGTATCATGTCATCTACAAATAAGGACAGTTTTACTTCTTCTTTTCCAATTTGGATGCCTTTCATTTCTTCTTCTTGTCTGATCACAATGGCTAGTACTTCCAGCACTATGTTGAACAGGAGTGGTGAGAGGGGGCATCTCTATCTTGTTCCTATTCTTAGGGGAAATGGTTTTAGTTTTTTCCCATTGAGTATGATGTTAGCTGTGGTTTTGTCACATGTGGCTTTTATTATGTTGAGGTATGATCCTTCTATTCCCACCTTGCTGAGAGCTTTTGTCAAGAAAGGGTGTTGTATTTTGTAATTGGGGTAAAGGGAAGAGATCAACCAAAGGACTTATATGCATGCATACAAGTCTAATCAATGGACACAGACAACAGGGGGGTGGGGGAATGAATGGGAGGTGGGGAATAATAGGGGAATAGGACAAAAATATGTAATACCTTAATCAATAAAGAAATAAAAAATAAATAAATAAAATGCGGCATATGGATAAAAATATTATAATGCACTCACTTCATGATGTGAAGGTTTAATGAGATAAACAGAGTGCTTGCAAAAGGGAATATATTATGACTGAGTTTGGCTTATTTCTAGAATGTAGCATCATTTACTATTAGAAAAATCTAAAAATGAAATTCACTATGTTAAAGATCTTAGGAGAAAAACTATATTAATATCTCAGTTGACTCATACAAATTCTTGAATGGAATTCAACACTCATAAAACAAAAACAAGGAAACAAAAATTTTCAGCACACTAGGGGGAGATGAGTGTTTCTTTAACCTGATAAAGATTATCAACTAAAATATACAGCAAATGTTATTTTAATTGTAAAATATTAGAAGCATTTCTTTTAAAATTAGAAGGCAAGGATACCCACAAATGTAGCTTTAGATCAGCATTGCACTGGGAGTCTGAACCATCATAATAAGGTAAGAAAAGGAAAGAAAAAAGTCATTCTCTCTAGTTAATATGATTTTCTACATATGAGGCTCTAAAGAAGCTGTAGACAAATTATTAAACTTA
Source organism: Lasiurus borealis (assembly GCA_004026805.1). Classification (NCBI taxonomy): domain Eukaryota; kingdom Metazoa; phylum Chordata; class Mammalia; order Chiroptera; family Vespertilionidae; genus Lasiurus; species Lasiurus borealis. The sequence continues at coordinate 4,081 of PVJN01030262.1, read as the reverse complement.
ATAAAGCTTAGCAAAATCAAATGGATTTTTATCCCCCAGTAATAATGAGTTAGAAACATAATTAAAAATATAATTTGCATGAGGTAACCTGTTCTTCTAGCCTACAAGAATAAAGTTGTGCAAGAAATATTACGGAGAAAACTTTATTAAAAGTAATTGAAGGAAACCAAACTAAATACATATACCAGGCATACTTACTAAAGGCCTCAGTAGCCTAAAAACATCAGTTCTTTTCCAGTTGCTGTTTCAATACAATTCAATCAAAATAGACATTCAAGTGCCTGAAGGAGCTTATCCAGCCCATTTTCTAATGCATAAAAGGCATCAAAAGACCCATAAATAAGCCAGACTCACCTAAAGAGGAATGACGTGTGTACTGTTGGACTGGGGGAGAGAACATATCAGATTTCCAAAGTTATAGGTTTGCTAGAGGCCAAGTGCATGGATTTGTGCACTTGAGCCTGGCCTACAGGATCGGGCTGAAACTGGTTCTCCAACATTCCTGAGGGGTCCCGGATTGTGAGAGGATGCAAGCCAGGCCAAGAGACCCCAATGTGCATGATCAGGGCTGGGGAGGGATGTGGGAGGTAGGCCAGCCAGAGAGGGACCACAGGAAGGCTTCAGAGCAGGTCCGGCCAATCAGTCCCGATTGGCCAAACCCCAGCAGCAAGCTAACCTACTGGTTCGAGTGTCTGCTCCTGGTGGTCAGTGCACATCATAGCAAGTGGTTGAGCAGTCTTAGCATCTCACTAGCATATTACACTTTGATTGGCTGAATGGCTGACCCAGTCAACTGGACACAGCATATTAGGCTTTTATTATAGAGGATTCTGCACCCGTGTTCAGTGTGTACACACACACATGGCATGGGAAAACTGAAAAGTGTTATAGAATGGAGAGCCCAGAACAGATCCATGTGAAGCATGTATGGCAGCTTGATATAGTGGAGAAGTGGGCAGAGGATTGACTACTTAATTATTATGCTAGGTCAATTGTTTATGCATAGGGAAGAGATGCACTTGGGGCTAAACTCCTTAACATCCACAACTATTCCAAATGGAATTAGGACTTAAATGTGAAACAAAAATACTAATTTTTTATGAGGAAAATTTTGGAGACTATTTTATACCTTATGCTAAGAAGGCATTTCTTTATTGAGAAACAAAAATTGCTAACCATAAAGTGAATAAATTTAAGTTATAGTCATTAGAGTTCATAATGACTGTAGCATAGTTGTTCACTAAAAGGAACCAAACATGATATGTGAAAATGTAAGCCACAAACTTGGAGAAGATATTCACAAACACACAGCTCTCTCACAGAAGAAGGACCTACTTTCTATAAGGAAATATTACATATGTATAAGCAAAACATGGACAAGTTAACAAAATATTTGTTAAGATAAATGCAAAGGCATAATACTTAAAAGGAAGTACTAATGGAAAATAAACATAGAAAAAATGCCTCATTAGTAACCAGCATGGTGCAAATTAAGGCAATAATGATATACCATTTAATACCCACCACACTGGCAAAATTAAAATATGTTGTAGTTTCAAGCATGAGCAAGTTGATGTTCAGTATAAATGGAATCCTAGTACATCCTGGGTGACAGCTTAAATTGGAACAACCAGTTTGGAAAGCAAGCTCTTGGTATCTTCGACATCAACTAAATTCAAAATTTTCTATTGAACAATCTATTCTTAGGTTTAAGGGGACATTTTTTCCCCAGGAGACCAATGGGGACATGTTTATTCATAATTTTGTGTTATAGAAAAAAGCTGGAAGTCACCCAGTACCCATTGATGGGATGAATAAATTGAGTTACATCGACAGAGTGGAATATTATTCAGCTATGAAAATCACCCAACTAAAACTGCATTGAACAATGTGGATGGATTTGGTAAAACAATCCTGGATGGATAAAATCCTATCCAAGTCAGCTTTATACAGTGTGAAGCCATTTTTATAAATTTCAGAAATAAGCAGTGACTAGCAATATTGTGTTTAGAATTATTTTTAAGAACAAGGCGGCTGAGACCATTTTGGCTCAGTGGATAGAGCATCAGCTTGCAGACTGAAAGGTCCCAGGTTCGATTCCGGTTGGGGGCATGTACCTTGCTTGCAGGCACATCTCCACTGTGGAGCATGCAGGAGGCGGCTGATCGATGTCTCTCTCTCATCGATGTTTCTGACTTTCTATCTCTCTCCCTTCCTCTCTGTAAAAAATCAATAAAATATATTAGAAAACAGAACAAAAAAAAAAAACAAAAACAAACAAACAAAAAAAAACAAGGTGACAATAAAACTCCAGTTCTGGTGAGTACTCACCTGATGGGTTCAGAGGGAACACACTTCACTTTAATGAAAAAAGTGAGGTTCCACCTCTGAGTTTTCGTTGGGAGGATCACAGAGGCTTCTTGTTACTTTGTGCTTTCTCTCTTACCTTTAGGTTGCACATGACATATTACAAATATCGCATGCATATTTTATAAAAATAAACTATTACAGGATTTTGAAAACATTGCAACACAGCACCAAAGAAACTATAGAGCTAAAAGGACAGTATCATGTCCACAGTCTAATTGCTGAATAACAAAATAAGTGGCTTTCACTTGGAACTATAACTCTTGTTCCCAGGGGTGGTCACTTTTTGTGCTCCCTTTTATGATAAATTAGAGGCCCAGTGCACAAATTCATGCATGGGTGGAGTCTGGGCTGATCTGGCTATCTGTCCAGCTCAAGTGGAGGTGACACAGGAGATTGGCTGGCTGACCCTGCCCCTGATTAGGATTGGGGGGGGGGTTGGGGAGTGGGGCCAGCTGGGTTGAGGGGCCCTGAGAGGTTGGTGGGCTGCCAACCCCTTGGTAGAACTCCAATCGAACTCCCAGTCAAGGGGACAATTTTGATATCACCCTTTTATTATATAGGATTGTTATCATAAAAGATGAAGGCTGCCACGGGCTCTGAAGGTGGACCCTCGCTGCAGTCAGAGCTGCTTCTCTCTGCCTGTGCAATTTCTTGCTGTCCCTGGAAAAAGTTGCTTATCTCTCCATTCAGTGTGTCTGTGGGGAATGGCTGGCTGGCTGGCGCACAAAATAAATGTTAGTTTGAGTTGCAGGGGAAAATAGAAGTTTCCTAAGACAACACATACAATATTATTAATCTTAAAAACTGCCTCAAGGGGAAGGATGTGTTTAAATGGATTTGACTCTTGGAATCAAGAGAGCAGGGTTCTCTTTTGGAGGACAGGGCTTTTAACTACATGGATGCCGTGCAAGGGACTCCATATGTCTCATTTAAAGATTAAGTTTTCCTTGTTCTCTCATGCTGGTAGTGTTTTTTCCTGCTACTCTGGGTAATTATCAAGGCAATTTGTGGCTGTAATGAAGGGGGATTTTTTGGAGGTAGCCATTTGCTGTTTCTGCAGGTCTCTGCAGGAAATGGCTGCACTATCAGGGTGTGTGTTAGGGGCAGGAGGGGAAATGGAGTCACCCAGAAAGGCAGTGGTCGTGGCCATAATAAAAAGGCCCTACTGCCCTCGCTGGTTTGGCTCAGTGGATAGTGCATCAGCCCGTGGTCTAAAGGGTCCTGGGTTTGATTTTGGTCAAGGGCACGTACCTCAGATGCAGGCTCTCAGGCGGGAGGCAACCAATCAAATCAAAGTGAGGGATGTGTCTCGCTCACATTGATGTTTCTCTCTCTCTGTCTCTTCCCCTCCCTTCCACTCATTTTAAAAAATCAATGAGAAAAGTATCCTCAGGTGAGGATTAACATCAACCGCAGAAAGGTCCTATCTTAGCTGAGGAGTTCTGTTTAACTGATTCACAGGACTCTGAAAGGCAGTCAAGAACTAGGAAGATCATTTTCCACTTCCATCCAGAATCAGGAAAGTGCAGAGTCCTCTTTGTAGATTCAGGGGTAAAAAAGAGGATCAATTCACCAGAAAGGCTGGTAGCATCAGCCAGACAACAGGAGGTGGCAGGGTGTTTTGATATAGAGGTTAAAGCCTGGGCTTTTAGCTTACACAATCCAGTCTCAAACCAGAAAAGGGAAAGCCGTGAGGGGCTTTATGGATTTT
>PVJN01030261.1:0-25773 GCA_004026805.1 Lasiurus borealis | reverse complement strand
TGCTATTTGTCATCCCTGGACGCAGGGAGAACTCAGACACTAGGCAAAAAGATAAAATAGATGCAGTGAGAATTTCAAGGCAATCAAGGAAGAGGATCTGTGATATAATCTATCTCCCCCAGCCCCAATTTGTCAGTCCTTTTGGGAATAAATTTTCTGTGCTCCCCCTCAGTTAAAGATGGATGAAGATGGGTTGCCACTGGGTCGAGTACTGGAGAAGGTGGGGGGAAAGGGAAGGAAGGAGAGGGGGAGAGGCATACACCGACTAGAAAATCTAAAGGAAAATTAATGAAATAAGCCTTCTAACTAAAGCTTGGTGAGGCTTCTAACTAAATGCATGGGGACTGGCAACAATAATTAACCAAGAAAAAATGTGCTATCCTTTCTCTGTGTTGATGAGGATGTTGGAAATACTTGCTAAGATGGCTCAACTGGTAGATGAACTGGGCTGACCATCCTGCAGACATCTCTGCTCTCTGCTCTGGGATTTGGGGAGAATGGTGGTTTGTGGTTTCAAGGAGGAGTTGCATGGTGGGGGTTCAGGAAGGAGAGGAGACACCCATCTTTTAAAAAGTAAATAAACTACCCCCTGATATCTTCCCCTGGCTGGGTGGCAGAGAGCAGAGCATAGCTTATTGGAGAGATTTTAAGACTTTAGGGGAGGGGGTAGAGATGGCAGTGAGGGTATGAGGGGAGGGAAACAAAAAAAATTATCAAAAGAAGGCCAGAGAGCAATGCTAATACTTAGAAAAATGTCACATTAAAAGCTCTAGCTGCCAGAGGCTGGAGGGAAAAGAGTTCCAGACAATAGCTGAGGGAACAAGTTGAATCTTGTGTTCATTCCTGTGGTTGAAACAAGTCTGTACAATCACAAGGAAAATTCCATTCTCCTCAGACCTTAACTCCCTGCTCACCTGAGCTGCAGACACTTTTTTGTTGAAAGGCCCCTTAATGTTAGCAGTGGCAATGCACAAAGGCCCAGAAGCCCTCCTATCTCAGCCTTTCTCACTCATGTTTGCATCCTCAGCATCCTGAAAATTACGTCCTTTCCTTTGAGGGGCCTGTGACCACACGGAGCATAAAGAATAAAGCAGGGTTCAGGAAGAGGACAGAGCCTCTTCCCACCCTTCCCACCCCCTACCCACAGCTACATTCATTTTCCAAACCTTGAAAGCCATGGATGTCAAATAAATTGAGTATTAATTCAATAAATGTTTGTTGAACGTCTCCTATGTTTCAGGTTTTAGACTAAGCATTCAGAGGGGCCACCATGGTCAAGCAGTTGTTAAGAACTTCCAAGTCTGGAGGCACAAGAAACACGAGGGATCTTGTGCTGTTAATTGTGTGGTGAACGTGGTGAGCACATTGTGAGTATGGAACGTGGTATTTTCTTTCCATCTTTGGGGCTTTCACGAATCCAGCTGACAAGGGGACTGACGGCTGGAGTCAGTCCAGCCAAGTGTCTTTCTTCCTCACCAGTAATCCCAGCATCTACTCCTTTTCATCCATCCCAGACAAGCCCTAGGTCACCTCGCTCTGGTAACTCTCCTCTCAGAAGAGAGAGATTATCAGTAATTGTCCTGGGTTCAGGACAAGATGGGATCAAGTTTCCTTCCTTAAACAACTCCTGTGATTCCTAATAGAGAGGTCTAGTCAGCACACTCAAAGTGGGAGAATCCACTCAGAGAGGCATGGGTGATGGGAGCAATCATGTCTCCCCACTGAGAAAATTGATCATCAATAATCCAGTCCTAGAGGGAGGAGGCCAGGGTGGTAGACTGTGGTGCTTAACGAAGATTAGAACTTATTTATAGTCAAATAGAAAGATCTGAGACTTGACATGTTCTATGGCCATCTTTAAAAAGATTATTCAGTAAACTAAACTCCCATGTGTGTTTAATAATATATAAAGAGAGCTATGGAAATTGATCAGTGCTCTCTGGGAGTTTACGGCAGTGGTGTGCTTATAAATTTGAGCAACCAGTTCTCCAAGGGAGAAAAAGGCCATGTTTTCTAGCTTCTGCCTATTTCCATAGTGTAAATACTCCCACAATAGTTGATTATAAGATACCAACATGAGGAGTTGGGAGGAGATGCACACAATCGGCTCTTGCTGATACGAACTGCCCCCAGAACACCAATGTCTTATAGTCTAACACATAACACACAGGCAGACTCTCCTGATCCATTGACTGCTTGGCATTAGTCAGAAAATCTTTCACCAAGTCCCAGAGAGGGACATATTTTAGGGGAAGCAAGAAAAATGACTGCACAGCTAAGTGGAAACTGTGCACAGTACTTCCCTTTCTGGTTCCTCAAAAGCACACTGAACCATAAAAGGCCAGAGTCTGCCAAGATCTTGGAGCTAATCAAGACCAATTTCTCATCCACACAAGGGCAAAGGTGCCACCAGCTTGAAGCTCAGACTCTGTCTGAATTTGTTATTCAATGACTTGCCCTGGGTATGAGCTTTCTTCCAGAACAGAAACAAACCCACAGCCTTGCCAGGCTCTGGCTGCCCTAGCCTTTGAATCATTGAAATAAGCTCTCTCTAGGAAGGAAAGAATTCCCATGTGAGGAAGCCCAGCAATAATTTCCTGGGCGGGAGAAATGCCCCTGCATCTCTTGGGTAAATGTAATGGGACGGCAAAGTCTTTGGTGCTGAGGGAGCTCCGGCTCCTGCCTGCCTGTAATTCATGATCCCTGACACAATTATGAGCAATGAAAAGGCGTAAGTCAAAGGAACATCGAGTAAAGCCAGATTGATGAAAATAACACATTACATTTAAATATCCATATATATTTAATCTGTGTTTAATAATGCAAGGAATGCATTAGTCAAGGCTTAGGCAGATTCTGCATTGACGGTAAGTTACAGAATCGCCTGGCCTTCTGAAGATTCCCAGCCTTGGCACCCCAGGGATGAAAACTTGGGGAGGAACAGAGTGTGTCATCACAAACTTGGGCACTGCAGGAATGCAAAATGGGGGGGGGGGGTTGCAGAGATCAGCACAAAGTCGGGTTTGCTGCAGAGAACCGAACTTGGGGTGAGAAAGTGAGACACAAAGATCCAGTTTCTAGACTCAGTTACTCCATTTGTCACCCTCAGCAAGGCAGGGCAAGAAGAAGAGATGACATCATGGAACAGCAGAGGGAGTAGGATCAATATTCCAGTTCTTATTTTATCCAAGATCTCCTGCCCTACTTTTGGGTTTTAATTCTAGACCAGCAGATGGGCAATGGCTGCCTGGGCCCTCGGGGGAAAGTTAGGACATATCCCCAGGGGTCCAGGCCCAGGCTCCAAAGCTCTTGCTGCCCTTTGGAGGGGTGAACCGGATGAGTGTACTCAAGGATGAAGGAGAAATCATAAATATGCCCAACCTTTAGGGCAACCATGGTCCAAGCTCAAAAGGGAATCAGTGGGGACCCAGTGTAGTATATGCCAAGTGGCAACCAGGACCTGGAGAAGAGAAACTGGCTGAACTACCAAAAAAATATAAGAAATTCTCCTGCTTTGATTGACCATCACCCTGCACAGGAAGCATATAGCTCCAAGTACTCTGAGTTGATCATGACTTCCTTACTCCACTTTGGCCAACTTATTTCTCAGAACTTAAGGTTCTAAAACAGGTTCTAAGTCCTTCGTAACCTTAACGGAGGCCATCTCAGGAACAGAGTTACAGCAGGAAATTATCTTAAAGACTATCTAACCCAACCTTCTAATTTTGCAGATAAGAAGACTGAGACCCAGAGAGGCAATGCACTCATCTAAGCTCACCCAATCAGTAAGCGAAGCCCAAGTCCACAAAGAGCACTGTCCCTCCTGCTAAGTCCTTAGTCTAGGAAGGTAAACCTGTATTAAATGCCAGGCGCTGTGCTAAGAGCTTGACTATATATCATCTCCCAAATAGTAAATGCCAACCTCAATCAAAGTTTACAATCGAACAGAAAGTTGGGCTCTAATTCTGGTTTTGACACTTTTTGACTGGATTGGTCACTGCATTTTCCCAGGTGTCATTCTCTCCATGTCACCTGTAGAGCTTTTGTGTAGCATCCATCAAATCACAGAATGAGTACTTACCTAGTCCCAAGCATGAGGGAAGAGAAGAGGAAAAGAAAACCTGGACCAGGGAAGTGAATGAATGGGCCACTCACAAGAGCCTGGGGAAGCAGGCTGTGATGGAGGCCCAGATATGACCCACTCTATATTCTTAAGTCATGACATACCTCAATTTCCCCACCTGTACTTTTAGGAACTCCTCCTCCTTACTCTGTTCTGTAAGAGAGTTATTCCATATTTCGAAACAGTCCCAGTAGTCCCCAGTAAAAAAAAAAAAAAAAAAAATGTGGGAGATGCAAGCCTTCCTTCCTAGAACCGAGTCCCGGAAGTATCAAACATTCTGAAATTTCATAATCCCTCACAGGGATCCTCCCTTGAATGGAAAACCAAATTATCTCGTAATGTCTCTAGGTTAAGCACAACTTGAGGCACATGCTCATTCTAGAAGTTGGCACTTGGTGGGGGGACTGAGAGGGGAGACACCAAAACACGAGCTTCACCAAATTGTCTGTGCTAAGTTTACCCTGAACTTCCTCACCAGTCATTTAAAGCCGAGTATTTTGAATTTGCTTAGGGCAGGAAAATGGCCAGGTAGGTGGGACGGGGAGGGGAAGGGAGGACCCACATAGATGATGGCTAAGAACTGTCCAATTCTGTTCCAATAAGGCACGTTTAGGGGAGACTCTCTGAACATATGCTCCTGTTCATATTGCTGCACTGCCAGGAGCCTCCTAAATCACTGGGAAATGGCTGCTTTCTGCCTGCCTAGATCATGTATTATGGGGCATTAATAAATAATGGGAGGTTGTAGGACCAAAAGGCGGGAAAACCCAAAGGGAAGGTGATGGAGAGGTATAATTTAACAAGTAAATGAAAGAAGCTATTAAATCATAGTTAAATTATGCTGGCACCAGGAAAAAAAAAACTTCCCGCTGCAAAATGCTTTCAATAAAATATTGAAATTTCTCTCCTGGCTGACAGCTGCATCTCCCAATCATAAGGATAGAAGTCTGTGGCCTGTGGCTCCCGTTAGATATGAGCTTAGGCAGGAGCCCAGAGGATGAAGAGTTTCAAGGTGCGTCTCAGTATATACTTGTCCTAGAATGAGTCCACATTCACCTCTTGATGCTACATCTGTGATCCAGCTATTGCTAGTGACCAATTCATTCATTCTAGGTTTGTTTCTCCATTAACTCTCTTTGGTATATTTTGGAGTTCTCGCCTTAGTTGAGGTTACCAATGGTTAAAAATGTTACGCAAAAAAAAGAGGAAAAAGTAAGTCACAACTGCATGCCTAGCTCTATACTTTCTCAAGGACTGTCATATGTATTAAAACTGTGACCTTTACTATATTGCTGTCAGGTAGTAGGTGAACTCTTTCAGTGGGGAAGCCATATCTTGTTCATCTTTGTGTGCCCAGAACCCAGAGAACTATACACCTAAAAGATATTTAGTTGGATGGATGGATAGATGCATGCATAGAAGAGGTGGGTGAATGAATGGATTCCCACCCACAGCTGAGAGGCTCAAAGAGATTAGGTGACCGTCCCAAGACTGAACTGTATTACGTGGGTGTTATAACCAGCAGCCAGGCTTTCAGAATCTCACTGTGCTCTTCTAACATAACATGTTCCCTCTCTTCAAAGGCACACGGTAAACTAGATCAGAGACAGTAGGAGAGACCCCTATATACTCACACAAGCCAAAAGCAGACTCGTTTTTCTCTACTTGAATTGTCTCTGGTTGTGGCATAGACTATGGTTGAGCATTTAAAGGACCTTGGGGTCTCTGTGTCTGAAGTAAGTTTCTTATATCCTCTGGCAGAAGACCCACACAGAAGCCAGGACAGGACACTTTCCAAGAAGACTCTCCCTTTCCTTGTTTCCAAAGATGTTTGCTATGTTTTTGGCAGGAAAACTTGCTGCCGTTGAAGTTCTCAGACTTGCTCGTGCCCTAAGCCCCAGTGGGAGAAGCACGTGTGTTAACACGCCAGCAGAATAAAGTCACAGGAGAGTAGATTTGTTCAGACAGGCAGGTTCAGCGGTCTGACAGGTGTGCAAGACACCCAAGCTACCCTGCATTTTAAGAATGAGCTACTTGGCAAACATATCCGGTAGTAGCTAAAGGTTGAGTCTGTCCAGGGTCCCTGCTTGGTCAGGGGTACAGAGTTTGTTTGGAACGTCTTTCCAAACAGTGAAGGAATATCTGAACCGCTCTCCAGGCAGCAGCTGTACCAAACTCTGCCTACCTAGGAGAATCTCCAGTTTGGGAGAGAAGACAAGAAACTCACTTGGGAGGTCTGCACTCTCTAGAAAGTGTATGTATAGTAGAAAGTTTCTGCAGTGGGCTTTATTTTTTAAAATATATTTTTATTGATTTCAGAGAGTAAGGGAGAGAGAGAGAGAGATAGAAACATCAATGATGAGAATCATTTATTGGCTGCCTCGTGCATACTGGGGATCGAGCCTGCAACCTGGGCATGTGCCCTTGCCCAGAATGGAACCCAGAACCCTTGAGTCCATAGGCTGAGACTCTATCCATTCAAACTGGCTAGGGCTCTGCAGTGGACTTTAGAGTTAGAGAGAACCAGGCTCCACCACATACAACCTTACTTATGAAATTCTAAGCAATTTACCTAATTTTCTCTATTATCTAGTTATCTACTTTCTCTAGTTATCTATTTCTCTAAGCCTTGATTTCTTCCTCTTTTAAATAGGAATATTTGAACCTATTGTATCAATTAGTATTAGATTCATCTACAAGTGACAGAAACCCTAAATTTCCAAGTGGCTTAAGCAAGATGTTAAAGTGAATAAAAATAATCTGAATGCAAGTAGCTTTAGATGAGCATGGTGGCTCCACAAATCATCATAAGTGTGTGGTGTAAGAAGGCAGAGCAACCAGATAAAGTCCTTTTATCTGGTTGCTCTGCCTTCTTACACCACACATTACCCTACATGGTTCAAGATGACTTTGCAAGGTCCAGGCACTTTTTTCAAAGTCTAGTCATCAGGCAGGAGGGGAATGTCCATCTCATCTCCCTTTAAGGATATTTCTCAGAGGCTCTGCATAATCCTTCTTTTTCTAGTCTACTGGCCAGAACTTAGTCACATGACCACATCGCTATGCAAAGGGTCAGAGAGCTGGTGATGGAGCTTTTAATTCCTAGTGCCCATGTACCCAGCTAAAATAAGAAGAAATGGAACCTTATTAAAAGGGGGAGGTGAATATTAGGGGAGGGTGTCAGTAGTGTCTCTCCTGTCTAAATTATAGGACAATATGAAATGATGGTGGTAAATAGTTTACTTCAGGGCCTAGCATTTATAGTCTCTCCCACCAAAACAAACAAACAAACAAACAAACAAACAAAAAATGTTTACAGAATTGTTAGATTCTAACTACATAGAAGCAACAGATCCTGGCTCTGTGGGGATAACCACTCATTTGAGCTAAAAATTGCTTACCAAAAATATGTAAGAGCACTTACAAAGCAATCATCAAACACAAACAAATGACATTGAGTTCGAAATGGGGGCAGGTGACGAGAAGGAATGTCAGTGGAGAGTGGGTTAATACTGTAGCTCTCCAGAGGGTTGTGGCCGAGGCAGGTGGAGCACCTGGGACATTATTTATGATGCATTGAGGCTGTCAACAGCATCCTTCTGGAGAATTTAGCCTGCAAGGGAAAGTCATTAAAAGAGGAGGCACATAGGGGAGAAAAAAAAATGAGACACATGTATTACTATTTGTAATACTTTAAACAATAAAAAATAAATAAAACTAAATTTAAAAGAGAAAGAGAGAAGGCATGACCATACTGGAATGGAAAAAGCCTTCCAGCTTCTAATCCCTCTGACCTCGTAGATGAATTTTTTTTTCTGTTGATCTTTCCTGGTCCTCAGTCATGGACTATTATTTATATTTTCAGCCCGGTAGCATATATATAGTGAGGAGGTTTTGATACCCAAAAGACTAGAGTTCAAATGTCACCTTGACACCTGCTCCAGAGATCAACACAACAGTGAGCCTGAACTTCCTCATCTGTGAAATGGAATACAGCACCTAACACACTGAGCTACTGTGAGGCCAAAAGCTAACTGACTTTGGAAAATGATTTAGCTCAGTGGGTGGCACAAAGCAAGTGCTCAATGAAGAAGAGCTATTTTTATTGTGAAGCCTCCAACTAGAACATAATCATTTTAAATAGAGGGAGGGCCCATCTCCTGCCCCTCTGGGCTCCCACGGTCCAGCCCACACACTGAAAGCATTCATTAATGCCACTAAGCTTCCTGCCTTTTCTTGAAGAATTCTGCTCCCAAGGAGACACAAAAACACAACCCTCTCCCTCAGCTCATCATGGACGGAGCCAACAATGAGGAGGGGTGGGAAAAATCTGTCCTACAAGGATCCACAAGATGGTTTAAGCCTTCTGCAAAGTGAGGGTCAGTGAAAGCAGGAGTGTGAATGACTGGCCACAGGGCCTCTTCCATTAGACTGCATGGGGATTTGAAATGCATCATCCAAAGCATTGCTTCTCCAGTTTTCTTAAGACAGAACTACATGTGTAAAGAGAGAGGTTACATTTTATTCCTTAGAAAATAGTATTTATGCAAAATATTAACTCTTATCTCAATGGGCAAGATGGCAAAGCCATAGCTTGTGAAAAAAAAAATTGCCTTTGAGGCAATGATCTGAAATCTCGAGAGAACTAAGCTCAAATCTTTGCATTGACCCCAAGGAAAGGAATTTATTCCTGCCAAAGGATGAGGGGGGTGACTATGAATGATTTGTTTCTCTTTCTTTGGGCCTCACAAATGCATATTTTCATGCCTAATCTCACTCTGTGTAACATGCACAAGATCAGACTAAAGGGAGATGAGATCAATATTAAAGCTGTCTCAGGTCATCTCTCTTTCACACCTTTCTCATTTTCTTTAGCTGTAGAAATAGAGCTGACCTCTGTCTTTCAAATCATCGTTTGGAATTTTTTGACCAGGAAAGATTAAATTGAATCAGATGGGTCTGGAGTGGTTACTAGAACCAGTAAATTTGGCATAATAGACATACCTAGAGAAAGCATTTACACAAGGAAATCAAAACCGGACTCAGACTTTTACCCAGTGCTCTGACCTCTATCGGAGTTCTGACAGGCAGAATTTAGCTGAATACTTCTTAAGAAGATACATAAAACAGTAAAATGCATATCCTAAGGTACATATATAAATCAACATTTTCTTTGCTAAGAGGGGAAAAAAACTGCCAAAAGAGAGAGAGATCTTTTAAAATATTTATAGGCATATTTTCCATTTAGATCCTTATTTGAATTTCGTTCTCATTTAGAATACAATTCTGACAACTCCATCATTAATGCCAGCACTAGCAATATTCTACTAAAAAAAAAACACCAATATGGCCAAAATCAAGATGCAGAGACAATTATTATGTCATATTAAAGGAAAGGAACGGAGAATTAAAATAAGAGATCTATCTAAAGCGATCAGAAATGAAATTCTCTTTGGGATAAAATGGTCTCTTCCAGAAATGCAGCCGTTTAAAATAAGATTATAGTGATACTTTAGGAGAACTACAGCAGAGTGCAAACTCTTTCCCTGAATGAACTTAAATTTGCATACAATGAAGGGTAAAGGAAAAAGAGGGCATATTTTTAGGCTATTAGACTGAAGCTTCTCCATTTTGCTCAAAATATCTCACCACTAGTTCCTGCACCAACACATCGGTTAATGATGAAAATTCTAGGTCCCCATCACTTAATCAGAATGTGTATAGGGAAAGAGGGAGATTCTGTACTTTAAACAAGCACACACCACCTTCTCCTACCTCCCCACTCCTGCCTCATAATTCTGAACCCCACTGGTAAAATTCTGTGTGCTCATCACATATATGCCAAGGGTAAATATAAACCCATTGCTTGGCACCCACTGAGCTGAAAATATTGGTGGAATGACAAGGTAGAATTAGGGTGGGACAAAGCCATGGTGATGTGGGAATGACCAGGATGGCTGCTGGGATTGGAAGTAGGCGATTTTATTTCTCAGAGATCTCGGAATGATGAGGATTGACTGAATGTCTTTATAGAAGATCTGGGGACTGAAATCAGAGAAGAAAAGGAAAGTTTCCAAAGGTTTGTGTCTGGGATGCAGCACATCTAGGAGGAAGGTGAGGCAGAACTGGTATTTCAAAATCACCACAAAGGAACAATGAAGCATCCGAAGACTAAAGTTGATTTCCAACTCTGAAGCAAATCATAAAGAATGCCAAAATAGAATGGAATTTTAAAATATCTCTCTGATCACAAATTATATAAGGTTAGTTATCGAAAATCAGCACTGCCTTCCTTCAGGTTCCTTGGGTATGTCAGAGGGACGGAGGAGAGGGGGGAAGAGAAGGGAAGGAGGGTCCTGTGCTTCTTCTGATGTAGAAATTGGAAATTCCAGGACTCAAAGTAGCTGCATTCCAAAGGGACAGAGCCCTGGCTTCCTTTGTGTTAAGCATTGGAGTTTAAATATAAACTTCTAAGGGTCCCACCCCTTGAAGCCCAGACCAATTGAATTTCTTCCTGAAAGTGCTATGCTGTGCCCAGCTTTTACTCATTCTGTTCCCTTGACCAGGAATGTCCTTCCTTGCCCCTGTATCTTACCTTAAAGTCCTAATTATCTTTGAGGACTGATTCCAATTGTCAACGCATTCACCACACCCTTTCATTTCATTCATCACTCCCTTCTCTCAGGCCTGTCATGGGTCTATGTTCAGGAAATTCTTTGAGGTCAAGGACTACATCTGATTCACTATGTGTCTCTCTAGATACCTTCTTTCATACACTGGACACATAGGTAAATGATAACCCCTCATCCTATACCTTTACTGGGGTTTGGGATATAGTTTACTCTAAACTAATAAACAGACCCAAAGAGAAAGGAACAGCCATGGGATTTCCTACTCATTACAGCAGGATTTAAAGAAGACTACTTCCATGTCAGCAAGCAAAAGGGTCACAGTAAAGGGCTGCCTTTAACCGAAGACCTTTATTTGAAAGGATCACATATTATTGAAGGTTAAGTCCTGGGCCCCTGTCTGGCTTTTCTCTGCTGTCAGACCTGCCCTTTCTCACACAGCTGCATATGGACCAGATGCCTCATATCAGTGTGCACTGGGACGTCCACCCTATCTGTAGAAGTGTCTCTAATGGTTGTCTGTCGCAGGGGTTCCCCACTCTCCAAAGTCAAAATGCAGAATAAATTAAGAAGATCAAAGGATTCCAAGTGTCTGAATGTGGCTCCTTTGTACTCTAGAAGAAGTTGGTCAGAAACTCTAGTTCATATGCTTGTTTTTAACCTAGAGCTTGGCTTTGAACTCCCAGTGAGCGAGTTTATATTAATAGGATATACTGAAGCAAGAAAATGCAATTCCAGCTTTTGTTCTTAGAGGGCTTAGCAATTGTCTGTACCAAAAGGGAATTTAAGATGTCTCAATATAGTATCCTGATTTAAGGGAGAAACTGAAGTCGGAGAAAGAGACTTCTCCAAAGGCACACAGTCTCTCACTGGCAAACATGGGACAGGAGTTGTGAAGTTATTCAACATCTCCAGCAGTTCCTCCCACTCTAAGCAAAAAAAACAAAACAAAGCAAAATAAAACACTTCAGTTTCCCTTAAGGAAGTATCCCAGATCTTCACATTTACCCCTATCAGAACACAACTTCCCACCTGGTTTATAGATGGGTCCAAAAAATCCCCTTCATAATGTAGTACAGGGACCACTCACTTGAACAAACTAAATGTGTCCTGCTGAGGTGGTATAATCTTCGCTGCTTCTTCTGCATGCAACACTCTTCCCTGCATGCCACCCCCCACTTTACACATCACCTCAGACAGCGTTTCTCTGATATCCCTACCAACATAGTGCTGCACACACACACACACACACACACACACACACACACACACACACCCTCCGCTATCGTATCTCCTTATTTTTCAGCCCCCATTGTAATTATCATGGCCTTGAGACTATGGTATTTGGTTATTTTATTGGCTATGTTCGTATATCAGAATATAAGACCATGATGTTAAGAACTGTCTCTGTCTCATTCTCTGCAGTATCTCCAGCACCTAGAAGACTGCCTGGTACGGAATTGGTATTTGGTTACTCCCTATTGAGTGAGTGAATGAATGAACTGAAAAGCAATTCAATTCTGGCTGTCCCTACAGATAGGCAGTAGTAGTCTTCACACATGGGAGGCAGGAGATGATATTTGATATGGCCCAAGGGACAAGTGAAATCTAGAATATTAACAATTAATGGCCACCTTCCCTTAGTTAACTACAAATCAAAAGGGAAATGAGATAATGATGTTGGGCCAACCATTTTGACTAAAATGATTTATTTAAAAAGCTGGTGTGAAATTTTAATCCTATAGGGATACACCATGGCTAGCAATACACACATATACACACTCAAACCCTCCTATTGCCCCCTTCCTATTAAATACCTCAACAAATGCTCTCAAACTAAAAATATATGATGTTGTTAAGTTTCTCAGGAAATCAATGTACCCATGGAACCCAAGAAAGCAGAAAGGCTGCTCTATTGGGGAAAATGGAATCCAAAAACAATTATATGTGTCACTTTTTATGGGAAATATTATTTTAGCCCATGAATTAGCAAAGAAATGTTGAAAACACAGAGACTTTTCGGTGGTATTTCTTTTTTCCATGTGTTAGAGGTCCATCAGACATAACATGTGAACATCATCCAACTTTGACAAAGAATGAATGTTTTTTAATAAAGAAATGCTCACAATGCATTTTGTCTCTCATTAAGCACTGTACAAATCCAACTGTGGCGGAGAATTTAGAAGGAAACAGATTCAAACTCCAATTTAATTTCCTTTTTCCTGTTTAGCTCCAAGCTCAGTATGTGATCTTATAAGCTGATGGAGTAACATTGCACCTATTAGCACTCGTCAACCAAAAGTAGATTGTCTAGGTTTCAATAAATGTTTTTTGAATTGGATTTAGGTTGGTGAGAAAATAAATTAAGTCAGAAAGTCTTTGAAGCAAATTACATATTGAAATGAACATTCTGATGAATAACTGCACCCCACCCCCAAATAAGACAGAAAGAAAGGGGGAAAGCTGAAGTCTTGCCTGTCTAGGCTATAAGAATTTCTTCTACTGTTACATCTGTGAACATTTTACAAGGCAATGTCCACAGTCTGATTTTTATAGTCCATGTACAATTGAAGCTTGCATGACATCTGGGGCTGTCTTTTTGGAGCAATTTCAAAGCTAGTGATTTCCAGTTTTTAATCACCAGAGCACTTATTTTCTACCATAGCACACTTGTCTATGCTTCCACTTTTTTTTTTAAATGGGAGCAGTGCAAAATGAAAATCAGGGTGAATGAGTAACTTGATCTTGTATCTGTCAGGGCTTGATGGCTCTTACCTGTTCTGGAAGCGAAAGCTAAGGTGCTGACCTCACCGTGTTGGAAAAATTGAACACACGGCTGTTGTCAAGGACAAGACACTCTCAGTCATAAGAAAGGGAGCTGGTCAGGCTAATGAGGGAAAAGGCCAGGCACTCACACAAGAATACAGTATCCTGCCCGCTCTGCTCAGAACCCAGGTCCTGTTTGTGGCCACACGTGCTACATGCCAAAGGGTAGAAAGGTACAGGAATCATTTCCCCCTTTCTCCTGAGAAGGGAAAACACCTTATTTGAGCAGCCTGCTCCCTGGTGAGGGAATGAATAAGCACTTGTTTTTCATGTGGTTTAGTCAAACTGCCTGGTGTGCGTGCAAGTAAGAACTAGAACAGAAGCTGATCGCCTGCAAATTCAGCCTGGCCTCCCCCGCCCGGGATTAGAGAAGTTTTTTTTGTTGTTGTTTGTTTGCCTGGTTACACTGTTGACTTCTTTTCCTGTCTTTTGGGTAAACGATTTAAACTCAGATAGCTAGCAACCACTAGACTTGTAAGAAGGTAAGTGATTTCCCAAGGGTCCCACAGTTAATGAGTGGCAGAGCTAACCTGTGCAAGATTCCTTTATATAAACCAAAGCAGGTGAGTTAGGGGTGAATGAAAAGGAGGGTAAAATTGGGGACTTAAAGAGCTGCGTGGAATGGAGGGGCTTTGAGAGGAAGTTGATGGATGGTGCTTTCAGTGGCCCAGCTTCCCCTCCAACTTCTGGCTTCACTGTTCTCCAAGCCATACTTTACTTTGAGTTCCGTCTGGGCAAGTTCTGATCTCCTGGAATGCCATCTTTGCCTTTCTTATCTGGGAGCTAATCACTAAATAGCAGGTGGGAAGAGTCTGTTTTTCATCTCCCTTGCTCTCTCCCCTCCTCTCTTTTACTCATTTCCTTGGGGCTATGAATTTCTGAATGTTAAGCAGTAAACCTCCCTGAGTTGTTCACACCTGGAATATCACTCTCTCTTTGTTTGCAAAGTGCGGAAAGGAGCAAGGAGAATCAAGAGAATAAGTGTTGTCTAAAGACAAAAGAGGGATGTCAGCATTTAAATATTAATGCACACGCTCGGTGAGGCATGCACACATAGGCATTTCTTAAACCAAGCATTCTTTCTTTCAAACCCTCCATTCCCTTCTCATCTCCACTCCCAGCTGAAGTCTTACAAGACAAAGACTATTTACTGTGTGTCACTTCAGTTATCAGCGCCCCATGCAAAGAGGTTGACAGAGGAAAGAGGCAAAGTACCTTCACCAGCCTGTTTGGGGTTGAAATAACAACTAGCATGCTTAGAGGCTCCCAGAGATTAGCTTAGAATTTGCTCCTACAGATATTGACTCTTGAGGGAAGCTGTCATCAGCCTCCCTGTCTCTGTGGGTATTGGGGAGGTGCAGCTTTTTGAGCTGTGTCTTTTGTTCTCATGATGGACTTTCTGTTTCAGAAAGGATTTCGGGAGGTCAACTGGTGCAGGCTCCCATCTTTAGTCACCATTTGTCTCCAAACCCTGAGTCCAGTGTTTGTGATTTACTAAACATTAAATGCCTTACGGAGAACATAAAATATTGGACACAAGAATGTAAATCTAAATCTATGGTTTCCAATCCGTGGGCCTTAGGAACCCATGAGAACACCATATTGGCATGAATCAGTACCGACGGTTTGGCTAAATAGTATGCATGACTCATGTACATAAAGTCTGATGTATTTATTCATTCATTCTACATAAGGCGCCTACTTTGTTCCAGGAACTGTGTGCTAGGTGCTGAGTATACAATAGATAGTGAACAAGTCAAAACAGCTCTGGCCTTGTGGAGTTTCCAGTCCAGTGATGAAGACAGGCACAGAGAGTTACAGAAACACAGTAAAAGCAATAACTCAGATTTGGGATATTATATAGATAAGGTTGTGATTAATAGCATTCAAATTCCTTGAAAGGTGATGGCCTGTGATATTAAGTGTTTGTTCTCCAATGCATTCCTAAACTGTTAAGTGTCTTTACCTGCAGGTCTATAAATTTTTTGAGATTAAAATGTGCTCTTCATACTAAAAAAGGTTAGACACCACTGACCTAAATCATCCCTAAGAGACGTCTTTTCTATCACAGATGAATGACTTAAATAGCAAGGAGTAGTACTTCACCAAGATTTCAGCAACACTCACATGGACGATTCTTCCCCATATCTGAGCTTGTGTAGCTTCAGTGAAAGTTAATCTCAGAGCTCTTTGGATTCCATCATTCCTTATTTCCCCTGGGAACTTTGAAAAATCGAGAAAGAACATACCCATTTGGTCTGGCTGGTGTTGCTCAGTGGTTAAGCATCAACCTAGGAACCAGGAGGTCACAGTTTGATTCCTGGTCAGAGCACCAGCTTGGGTTGTGGGATTGCCCACAGCAGGGGGTTTGTGGGAGGCAGGCAATCAATGATTCTCTCTCATCATTAATGTTTCTGTCTCTCCACCTCCTTTCCTCTCAGAAATCAATAAAAATACAGTTTAAAAAAGAAAGAAACAAAGAAAGAAATGATCACATCAATTGATGCAGAAAAAGCATTTGACAAAAAAAAAAAATGAAAAAAAGAAACATACCCATTTGGTCAGAGATTTCACCTCACTAGAGGGCAGACAGCTCCCCCACCTTCACCCTTGATTTGGGTGAGGTTGGAGGTAAAGTTTTGTGGTTGAGTTTGGTATGCTATGAAATAGCCCAGAGTCACAGGATGTGACTTGTTGCTGTATTAGACACCAAAGGTAATCAGCTGAAACAAAGAAATAAAGTAAAGATTATATGGGAAGATTTTCCTGTCAAGAAGTATAAATGCAAAAATAACCCAGAAAATATAGGTGTATTTGAACAGGGTCCAGACAAGATAATGAGCAGGAAGATCTGTTAAACATGAATTTCCACTTAAATCAAAATAATCAACCAAGTCTAGGCCCCCAGTGGTGTCTCTGTTTGCATATTTAAGGAATATTAGAGGGACATTTTTAATGTCAATTTTGTTTTAGATAATTTGAGCACTGAATTTACAAATCCCAATACCATGTGGTTCTTTATGTGACTTCTTCTAACATCAATGTTCATTTAAAACGTAATTAAACAGTATGCTATGCTTTGTGACAGTGGCCAGAAGAGCAGCATGGGGGCAGGCAAAGGTGTTCACAGAGCACGAGGTTT
Organism: Lasiurus borealis; assembly: GCA_004026805.1. Lineage (NCBI taxonomy): Eukaryota > Metazoa > Chordata > Mammalia > Chiroptera > Vespertilionidae > Lasiurus > Lasiurus borealis. The sequence goes on along the minus strand of PVJN01030261.1, from coordinate 9,053 downwards.
GACTCAAGTGGCTGGATTTTATTCCCATCTAATTTGGCAAGTCACTTCCCTCTTTTCTTCAACTCAGTTTCCTGACCTACAAAATGACACAGGTTATTTCCAGCTCCTAGTACTATGATTCCAAGTCCTCTACCAGAAAGAACTTCTTTCTTAGAAAGGTCCTTTTAAAGTATCAGGTCACAAGTACCTTTGCTATAGAACTTCTCACAGCAGGACAGAAAATCTACCAATATGCAGTGGGCCTGCGTTGTGGGATAAGGTGTTTCCTGATAGACCCTGAGAGCATTTGTAGGTCTTCTACAAGTGACCCAAGGAAAAGACCTATTTAAGGAAGAAGATCAAAAAGCCGAATGGTAAGGATAACTTTGGGGTTGCCTGTTTATTTTGTAACTAGAAGCATAAATGTATGTTAGCATATGTTTCCCCACCACCCCACTTCCACCATGACCACCATAAAAAAGCAAGAAGGCAGCAGATCTTCAGCACATCCACTTTCATCCGGGGTCTTTCTCTGAGGTAAGAGCTTTATCTGCTGCCAACTAGACCTGTCGGTGTATGTAGCTGTTGCTTCATTATGACTCATCACAGCTTACTTTGAGGTAGGAGCCATTGTTTTCTGGTGACCTCTGCTCTACTTCTTCCAAACTGCTGCAGAGGTAGTTATGGAGCAGTGGGGGCGGAATGACTTGCTCTCAATTAGTCAATGGCTCTTTACACCCTCCTGAGAAGTCACAATGTAGGAGTTCCAGGAAATACATTCTGCTAATTCCTTAAGAATTTTTCATTAAAGAGTAAAAACCGGGCATTCAAAGCCTCCATGCTGTGTCCTTAGGGAGGGAGAGGGGGGATTAAGAGAGGAAGCACAGTGAGAAGAGTGCTTGCATTTGAAGTCAGTAAACGCATTGATTGGACCAACCCCAGTGCAACAGACTGCTTACAGTTCCCAAACTTGCTGGTCCGTTTTCATCCCATGCCTGTTCCATGCTGCCTATTCTTTCTGGAATGCCCTGACCCATTCCAGAGCTTCTCTTCATGGAGCTAACGCCTGCCTATCCTTAACCCTCAGCTCAAACATCACTTCCTCCAGGAAGTGACCTTCCATAGCTGCATTAGATGCCCCTCTTGGTTCTTAACTTAATGCCTATGTATAATTTTTACCATATGGTTATATAGATGCTGTCTTCTTCTCCTCAACTGTGAATTTTTTGTCAACCAAAAGAGAAATTTCATCTTTTTTCTCTCCACAGCTTTAATATAGGAAGTTTAGTAAATGTAAAAAAAGATGATCTCCCCCAGCTACACCAGGCAGTCCAGTCTCCTGTAGCTTGGTTCCTTCCTCACTGCCATTCTACTCAAGAGAGGTGAGCCTGGGGCCTCAGAGGGCCCCCTGTGGTGGGAAACCAAATGACTTCTCAGTGGAACTCAGTGGATCCGATTTGAAAGGTGGCAGTCAAAATCAGTCACAGGAAAAGAGAGATGTCACTTCCTGGGATTCAGACCCAGGTGGGGGCTTCTGAAGCTGGGGCTTCTGCTGCCTCTTCCTTCACCACCTCCCAGTGGTGCTTCAGGAGGATTCAAGGATTGTGTCTCCCAAAGGCATCCCAGAATCTTGCCAGTTATCGCTGTGATGGCTGACAGTCATCCTAAAAGACCCTAACCAGCACCGAGAACACTGATTTCACCCAGCTTCAGTGCAAGGAGCTCTCTTTACTCTTTGAGTTTCTTTTATTTGTACCTCCTGGAAAAAAAGACCATCTTTTCACCCCCACCAGACTGCTAGGAATCTTTATCTGTGTTTGAACAGTCCCTTATTAGAGCTCAAGCTCACTAAAAAAAACTCGTTTTGAAATCCTTATTCCACAAGAAGAGGGAAGCTGCCCTCAAGAGGCCCAGCCAGGAAGCTGGGAGCTCACCCAGCCATCTGGTTTCAGGTGGGGGAGTATGCAGGACCGCTGGAGTCCATGAAGACAGACATGGTGAGAACTCAAAGCACTCAGCAGAGAAGTGGAGAGGGTTCCCAGATCACCTGTTGACTTCTGATTTGCTTTCCTGAATAGCCCCATTTTCTAAGGGTCCATGCATATCATGAGAAAGCCTTGCCATCTGCCTCTGCTTGCTTTGATTTTGATCTCCTTCAACTTAGTGGGCGAATTAAACTCAAAGTTACAGCTGCTTTGAACGAGAAAGGATCTAAGAAATCAGCCGGGAGGAGGAAGTGACTTGTCTATGGTCACACAGCAAACATTCTTTAGTATCAGAGTTAGGACTAGAACTAGGGCCCCTGGCTCCAGCTTCAGGTTCTACACTGTGCTATCACACTACCCAGATGGCCTACTCTCTGGAGAATGTGAACTCAGAGAATCTGCTTGAGCCCAACTAATCACAGCAACTGGGTACTAGAGGTTTTGTCTGTGAACCCCCTCTTCCTCCTCCCCTCCCAATCCCAATCTCAACCTCCTAAACGTTTAGAATATTTGGGGGCAAGCAAAACAAATCTGGTAGGCAGTGCCCTGCTCCTTAGGCATTCTCTCTCCACTTTCATTCACTTCCCAACCCTGGCTCTGATTCCATGTCTGCTTTTCTGTTTCTCTGGCTACATGAGGCATTTCACACAGCCAAGCTTTGATATACGCTGTTTTCTGTAAATGCAAACATGGTCCTTGGACATACCAATAAAATGTAATTTTGGTCATTGTGCTGTTCAGGTGTTTTTTCAATAAACCATATCCCTTTGAACACATTTTCAAGCAAAGTGAAATACCAAGGAAAGAAGAACATGGCTATTTGCAGACAATGTAGGAATCACTTAGACATAAATATTATAATAGAGGGACAGGCTGTTCTACATTATAACTGTTTATGTTTTCCCCACTGGAACTAACTCCTGAAGGATTTCCATCGTGTCTTTTTCAAGTTCTGAACACCTCTCCTCACAGCCTCAAACATAGTGCTTCACACATATGAACATGTCTATAAATGTTTAAGTTGAATATTTTTTAAATATAGTGAGAGTCTACTATATAATAGGCAAAGTACTAGATGTTTTCATATCTTTTAAAAAATTGATTCTCATGACCACACTATATCAATTAGTTATTGCCATAGTAACAAAGATTTGCAAACCACACTGAAGCTTAGTATTATCACCTTCCATTATTTCTTGTGAGTCTACAGGTTGGCTCCTCCATTCTGCTGATCTAGATTAGGCTTGGCTGATCTCAGTGGAGTGTGTTCCCATACCTATATTTGGCTGGAAGGCATTTGGGAAAGGTGACCTAAGCTAGCCTAAACTTAGATCACCTTTTAAGGTGGCATTAATTATTGGGGCCTCTCCCTATACAATTTTTCATTGTTTACAGGCCAGCCCAACCTTGTACTCATGGCAGAGATAGCAGGTTTCCACAAGAGCAAGCAGAAGCCAGCAAGACCTTTTCAGGTCTAGGCTTAGAACTTGGACCACACTTCATTTGTCAGAGCGAGTCACAGGCCAGCCCCAGATTCAAGAGCTGGAGAAATCTGTTCCACCTCTTCTACAGAAGAAGCAACAAAGTCACATTGCAATGTGTTAAAGGATTGTGATCACTTTTGCAATCAATCCGCCACATGAGTCCAATTTTAAGGTGAAGAAAGAAAATGGAAAGAGGTTAAAAGATTTATTTTAAATGTTATAAAATTACATTGTGACAATGGTTGCCCAACTCTATAAATTTACTAAAAATCATTGAACTGCACACCAACAATGGCTGGATTTTGTGATATGTAAATTACCCCTTAGTAAAGCTGTTAAAAATTTTTAATGCATTGAAGATCATTCAACACGTAATTTCCAAATCTGCATTTAAATTCAGGTATTCTAGCACAAAACTCAGTAATCTGTTCTATGCACTATATTTATCATACCTGATGAATTAGATTCTCAAAATGGGGGAGACTGTGTGCTAGAAAAAAGTTTTACAGACTATTTTGTCCATCCTCTTTCTTCAAGCACTGGATGTGCAAGCACAGCTGCCTGATTTCTAACCTTAGGTTGAAAAACAGAAATTAGCAAAAACCTGATCCAGGTGAAATATGCACCTCATCTTTTCATATGCTTTTGGAATTCAGGGTAATTAGTCCTGAAAAGGACTTGGCCCACTGTTCTTTCCATTTTAGCTCCTCTGATTTTGCACTGATCATATCCTAAGTAGCCAAGTACCAGGGTGCTTATATTCTGATATTAACATCAACAGCATTTTTATTCTGTTTTATTACCCAGTGTCCAAATCAAAGTGTCCACATTTGGGCTGAGAATGGTTATATTCAAATTAAAAATCTCTCTGACATAAGGACTCTAGGAATAACAGCATTTTTAAATGGTTTTTTTTTTTAATTTAAGTGGATTTGTACAATGTCATCCTTCTCCTATAAGCATCATCTGTAAGGAGGATGAACAAATGGAAAATGGCATGGCTTTGTCCTCTACTATAAACGGGTTTCTGGAGAGAGAAAAAGTGAAATCCTGAGAAGATGCACCCAAGCCCCCCATAAGCAGAGCTTTGAATAGCAAATGGAGCAGCTTTCATCACTCACACACAGACCACATCAAAAGCTGCTGGGGAGAATCACTCATCAGTGTCAGGCAGGGTCAGGCAAGCATTATCAAACCCTCTTTCAAGATATTATGAGCCAGAATCAGAGGTAAAGAGGAATACCAAAAATAAGACCAGTGGAGGAAGGGAAGCAAATAAAACAGAAAATGAGATACATCAGCCAAGAGGATGAGGAGGGTAGAGAAAGAGAGAGAGAGGAAGGGAAACAGGAGAATGTATAAATAGATAGCAAGAGGCAAGCAGCAAAAGGCAGGAGCAGAAAGGATGAGGCGGCAAAGAGAACAAAAGCAGATCGACAGCTGAAGAGAGGCAGAGAAAGGAGAGCTCAGAAGTGAAGTGGAGAGAAACAGCCTAATCCAGGGTGGAGGCCATGATGGCAGCCATCTACCCTAAGGGTACGTAGTCTCCACGGACATTTGTTGAAAAAATTAGTCAGAACAGCTCTATTTTCAGCACCTCAGGAGCATCATCAAGTCTCAGGAAAGCAAAGACAAAGTGAAACACTCCAACCACCTGCCTCTCCAACCCCCAAATTATTTTTTATCTACGAGGAAGGACTATTTGATCATGCTGGCTGGCCTCACTCGGACTCTTAATATTGGCGGGAACAGTCATTAGAAGCCCAGCCTGAAGCCCACCCAAGCCCCCACTGGAGCAATTTCATCTTTTATTACAACAAAGCCAGGGCAGTCATGTATCAGCTCAGGCTATAAATCTGCCTTCTTCATAGATCAAGTTCGATTTTCCAACTAATTGGAGGGAAACAAATCCACTTCTGAGTCAAACCAACCAAACATATCCCTCTCTTTAAAGGGCCTGGCTGTGTCTTAATCAAAAGATAAAGGCCCAGGTGCCTGAGTATTCTAGGGTGGAGCTCTGGGGAGCCCAGGGTCAGTGGGAGGGTATCGGGTGTGAGAGAGGGGAGCCTGTGCATCAAGGAGGAAGATGGGAGGAATGGGAGATGAGGGGCTCTCTCCAAAACAAACTCTGCTCATTGCACTTTTCACCCCATGAAGAGATGCTGGAAATAAAAATGCATTAAGAAACAGGGTCCTAGAGAGAGCCTGGCTCCTGGCACTCTGTGTACATGTGTTGACATAAGGAAAATACTAGCAAATGTTTAATAGGGGCTCTCAATACTTAACTGCAAGGTTTAGATAGGAGCTAAGGGAATAACCTTGCTAACCTTTATTGAGCCAATCATTTTGCGTTCATCATTTCTTTTAACCCCCACAACAGTCCTCTGAAATAAACATTCTTCTTATCATTATTCCCATTTTACTGATGAGGAGACAGAAGCTCAGGGAAACTGCTAGAAAGTAACAGAGAAAGAAGGTGGTGGAGCAGCTCTGAGCCGCTGCTGCATGCACACCTGGGCCTGCACTGCCCAGCAGCCAGTGGATGGGAGGGAGAAGCTCTTTGTCCTTGTCCACAAGGAGCAGCCTACAGGGTGGCGAGGAAGGGGACTTGCAACAGCCTCCATGCAGTTAGGCAGGGGCAGCGTTTGAAATAAGATGGCAACAGATCCTGTCTCCATAAAGAAGCCATTTTACAATATGAAAATTCTTTGAGTGCTGGGATAAATGCTGCAGCCATTCGCCAAGACAGAAGGTAGCATTATTATGCACAGCAACAAGTTTTAGGGAGCTCTCTAAACTCTTCTATTTCCCTCTATGAAAGCAAAAGACCAGAAAATTGTCCATAATTACAGAGCCATCGGCACTGAATTACAACAGCTCTTGCATGGGCCAGCATGGCCCATGATTGCACAGCAGGAACGAATGTCCTGAGATAATCCTCCCACTGCCCAGCTCCTCCTTGGCACAGGCTGGTGTAAGCGGCCCCACCTGGCCACCCCCCACAGCAGCAGGGTCGTGAGCATAGGCTCTGTGGACAGATAGTCCTGTGCCGCTCAGATCTTGTCTCAATCGCTTATACCAAACGTTAGACACTTTGCTCAATGTCCCTGAGCCACAGTGTTCTCCTCCGTAAAATGGGGCTATAGAAATACTTTAGACCCAAGTTGATGTTAGGACACAATAAAAAGGTGAATGCGCAACATCCAGAACAATGCCCAGGATATAATAAGCACATAAAAAGGCTACTGTTACTGTTTTTCTACCCCTTCAGCCTCCTTAGTCGAAGTTAGAGGAGGGAGAGGCAGAGCAAGTGACATTGCTTACATAAAGGCCAGAGAGAGCCTGGCTGCTCCTCCGGAGGCCATGATGATAAAGCTGCTTCGGAGCACAGAGAGTTCCAAGAGCAGAGCACACATTTGGAACAAGTTCATTAAAAAATTGCTTACTCATAAAAGCTGCTGTCGTTACCACCTGACAAATGGAAGGCTCGGCACCAGTAGATAAAAAGCCAGAGGTAAGCAAGCAGGCTACTCTGAGAGCTCACTCGATTTCTCTCCTGCCATCCATCACCTGTTTCTTAACCTTTTCTGGGCTTATAATGACCAGCTCAGGTCCGTTTTATGGGACTGTTCACACTGAGTTTTCCCCAAACTCCAAATAGAGGGAGGAACCCTAAAGGAGGGAGCCTGGCAGGTCTCCTGGAATAGAGTGAGGCCACCATGGCACCAGCAGGCTGACGCTCACCTCTTTGCCCAATAGAATCAGCGTCAGACTGTCCCCTCTTCTGTCCCTAGAGACTCAATCCTCCACACCTCTGCTCCACTGCTTCGTCTCATACCTCATGGGGCCAATCCAAGAACCATCTCCTGTCTGTCTGTGTTCGCTGTCTTCCTCAGTTCGGGTCACCTTCACAGCAGTGCAATGATCCCAGCTGGAAAGTCAGGATGAACAGCACAGCCCGGCCATTTAGGAGCTGGCCACTGTCACTGAGCTTCTCTGGTCCTCAGTTTGTTGTGTATAAAATGGGGTGAAGCACCTCTCTCGAGTGTTCCTGTGAAGATTAAATAAGTTTATGGTGTTGTAGTTATTGACAATGATTAAGCCCCCTGATATTTGAGCTCTGTCCTATGCATTTGGGGACATGTGGGGTGGGCAGGTATGCAAGTGTCTGCCCTCAGAGTTTTGAGTCACAGTGCAATAAACATCCATGCAACTTTGCTTTCAAAGACTAAGTCCAGATATAACCTGAGGACAGTAGTTGAGGACAGCTGGTTAGAGTCACCCATCCCCTGTATCCACCCTGTCCCTGCCCTATTCCAATCCTGCCAGACTTTGCTCTGTCTTGCAGAAACATCAGAATGGAAGCAGCTTAGTGCTTCTATAGGGTCTGGGGCCAAACAAACTTTTGCCAGCATTTACCAGAAACCATGGTAAATTGCATGAACTCTTATATAATGAAAGCCAGTACTCTCCACGTACTGTCTTACCCGAGCCCCACCTCCTTGACTACTGTTTTTCTGGAAGTTAAAACAAAAATTATGTGTCACTTGGTTACACAAATCAACAACCAATGTGGGCTTTGAAAACTTCATTTTGTGAAACGGGGACTAAACACGGTAACACATTTCAGGAGCCAAATCTTGCCAAAGCAACATTTCCTAGAATCAGCTTTCTGGGTGTGGGTGCTCAGAGACAGGAAACATTTGGCTTGAATTTGAATTTGCAAAAGCTAGGTTGTTAGGCATCCATGCTATTATTCTAGAAATCTTTATTGAATACCCACTGTGTGCAAAGTTTTGTGCTAGGTGCTAACCGAATGTGCAACCACGGTGGACAACAATGATTAATGCAGACCGAGGAGGAGGGACAGGAGTCCAGGCAGGAAAGGGGCAGGAAGCACCTTGATTCATTCATTCTGCAAAGAGCTACATATCAAGGACTGTGTTAGGTGCTGGTCATACAAAGGAGCCTAAGACCTGACTCTTGCCATCTTAGAGTGGACAGATTACGAGACAAGTTCAGTTATGTTGTATGTAGGTTATGAGATGAACATGAGTACAGAGGGAGGCTCCTGGCCCACCTGGTGAGTCAGAAAAGACTCAGAAGAAATGATGCATGAGCCACATCCTGAACAATGAAAAAGAGCTGAGCAAACAGAGATGCAGAGTACATTCCTAGCTGAGGAAACTACGTATTCCTGAAAAGCCCAGAGGCAAGAGAAAGCTCACTGAGTTCTGGGAAGAGCAGCAGTTGTGCAGACAGAGGAGCAGGCTGGGCGGTCAGCATGGAGGGACCACTGGTGGCCGCTCGCTTGTCTCTGATCGTCAGCCCTAGCACAGGGCCTGACATGATAAACATGCAATAACTATTGGTTGGGTAAACCGATCCAAGCAGAAGATTTAGGACACAGACTCTTAAAGGTTAAATAAGAAAACAGAGAGAGAGAGAGAGAGAGAGAGAGAGAGAGAGAGAGAGAGAGAGAGAGAGAGGGAACAAACAGTGAGTGCTACTTGGTCAGATAGCAATGAGGTGGTCATTTGCAAGTTCCACTGCACATGGGAGCTGAAGGAGAAACACAATGGTAGTGAACTCAGGGAAGGGACAG
>PVJN01030260.1:0-25773 GCA_004026805.1 Lasiurus borealis | reverse complement strand
AATTTCACCAAAAGCATTTACCCTGGTCATTGATCAGCCGCTGCATTTTGCCGTGGAGGCGAATTGCCATGAGGCACCCCTGAGGTGGAACTGCCTTTGGGTGGCTGAGCGCGTGTGAACAGTGAAGTGCTCGTTATTTCCTGGAAAGTCACACCGCTTGTAGAAATAACACCCAACTTAGCATCACATTGATTCTGTCATGTAAAATGTGACCCCGGATTCCCTGCGCAGAATAACCTCTGTCCGCGAGGACAGAAATAGCTGCCCACGGCTATTTCTGTGTGGGCTCCTTGGTGCTTGGAGAAACGCCTGATGGTGTTAGAACAAATGACGGACAGTTCTGTGTCCCCTTTTCTCTGGAATGAGGAAGTTTGGGCAGATCCCCCTTTTTTGCCACCAGACAAATGTATAGACCAGCGGTTCTCAACCTGTGGGTCGCGACCCCTTTGAGGGTCAAATGACCCTTTCACAGGGGTCGCCTAAGACCATCGGAAAATGCAGATATTTACATCTCGATGCATAACAGCACAATTTCATGGTTGGAGGTCACCACCACATGAGGAACTGTACGCAAGGGTCGCGGACTTAGGAAGGTTGAGAACCACTGGTATAGACAGTAGCTCTGGTGTGGGCTTCGCCCGCTTCTAAACTGACATCGCCCCCGTGACGGGGCAGAGGCCGTGCAGACAGGTGACCTCGCTTCCTCCCCTGCAGAAGCTGAACGTCGTGGAGCAGGAGAAGATCGACAAGCTGATGATAGAGATGGACGGGACGGAAAATAAATGTGAGTGGCCACAGGGAGGTCGTGCCACCCTTTGGGGAGAGTTACACAGTCCCTCACAGTGAATGTGGGAACATCTGGTCCCTCTGGATTTCCCTGCCTCGCCTTAGCCACAGCTTCAGGTGGCGGCAGCATGTCTGAGCGTTTCTCAGAGAGGAGCCCTTTATACGCAGGTCCACACATCAGCAGGTCCGTACATGGAAAAGGGGGGCTTTGTCTCGGGGAAAGGCAGGCGAGGCCCCCTGGCGTGCAATTTGCATGTCTAACTTGAACATGGGAGTGAACAGGATGAGAGGAGAAGATTCCGCATCCACCCAACGTGCACGCACAGGCAGGCCAGCGGGAGGAAGGCTAATGAGCGGGAATCCCTCATGAACTCTGTTCTGTTCCAGCTAAGTTCGGTGCCAACGCCATTCTGGGAGTGTCCCTGGCGGTCTGCAAGGCGGGGGCCGTGGAGAAGGGGGTGCCCCTGTACCGCCACATTGCTGACCTGGCTGGCAACACCGAGGTCGTCCTGCCGGTTCCGGTGAGTGGTGGGAGTAAGAGCAATGGCTTTCTCCTGGGACCTGAGACCACATCATGAACGTGTCCACCTGTGACTCCCAGCATGTGGTGCGAGCAGGCCCTGGCGGTCTCAGCGGCAGGCAGCACCTCTGCACTTGCTAAGCGTGAACTTGACAGTGACTCGGCTTCCCTGTCCCCAAGTCCTCTGTTACTGACTAGAGACCCGGTGCATGAAATTCGTGCAAGGGGCTTGGCCCTCACAGCCCCAGCTTCATCCAGACAACCTTCCGGACTGTCCTGCTGTTCTATCTAATTAGCTCTGGATTATATAGGATATATAGGATGGGGGTGGGAATCGTCCTTGCTGGGCTGTGTGCATTTACTGAGGAATAGCCGGGTCTGTAGGGTGAGCACCTCTGAGGGTGTCCATTGGGTTGTCAGGGTGACCAGGGAGCGGTCAGAGCCACACGTGGCCGCGCAGGTGGACATCCGTGGCTTGCCGCGGGCAGGCTTCTCTGGACTGACCTGTCCTCTCCGCCTCCCCAGGCTTTGAACGTCATCAATGGGGGCTCGCACGCCGGCAACAAGCTGGCCATGCAGGAGTTCATGATCCTCCCCGTGGGCGCCGCCAACTTCAGGGAAGCCATGCGCATCGGCGCCGAGGTTTACCACAACCTGAAGAACGTCATCAAGGAGAAGTACGGCAAGGACGCCACCAACGTGGGCGACGAGGGCGGCTTTGCCCCCAACATCCTGGAGAACAAGGAAGGTGAGGCGCTGGGGTCCCACCTCACCCACTGCACACCCGCCACCAGGGAGGGGCTCCCCGCCTGCCTTCAGCACGCATCAGTGCAAAACCAGAGTTTGGGGACTAGCACTTCACTTTAAAAATAATAATAACAGGAACTTTCTTATTAGTTCCTTCTGAGTAGCTGGTGGTGTTTAAATTGGGCTCGCGGGGTAGATAGGCGGTTGATTCCCTTTCTGTCTGGCAATGGCAAGAATTTGAAGTCTGTATTCAAGGAGGCACTGGCTGTTCGGGACTGGGATTGATAATATGTTGTTCTTCAACCACGAGATGCTCACCCAAGCTGTCTCACTGAATGCTGAGGCCCAGAATCCGTGTGAGAATTGGGGGTTCAGGGAGTCCTGGCGCAACAAGTCACGCCAAGTGTTTATTTTGGAAGAAAAGTAGGGCCCGTGTTTCCGTGGTTACCGTCAAGGACACCTGGTGAGAGGATGCCCACCTGCTCTCCGGGTCATCCCTGGAGAGTGCAGCCTTTCTGGGCTGAAATCTCACCTTACTCAGCCCAGAAATGGCCCTCCCGTGGCTTAACCTACCAACTGCTTAGGGGTTTGGCTGTGGAGCAGAGGCCACAGGTGTTGGTCAGTTTCCTACAGGGGGTGCTGCCGCGTGAGCAGAGCCCGGGCCCCCCACCGGCCTCCCTCTTGCCCCAGCCTTGCTCCGTGTCAGGCCCCGGGCCCCGGACAGCTGGTCTCACTGGTGACTGACTGTGCCGTGGCCGGCACAGGCTCCTAGCGCTAAATTCGGAGCGGCTGTCAGGAAGCCTCTTTTCTCAGTCGGGATTGGATTTCCCACTTGGCGGTGCGCTAGGGGTGCTGACCACAGCAGAAAAGGGGAACCGGAACCCTTGTTACGGTTCCCATTTGGCAGCTGATCGCTCCCTGGCTGCTTCCAACTTGTCGCCGCCGTCTCTTCCCAGCCCTGGAGCTGCTGAAGAACGCCATCGGGAAAGCCGGCTACACCGATAAGGTGGTCATCGGCATGGACGTGGCTGCCTCCGAGTTCTACAAGTCCGGCAAGTATGACCTGGACTTCAAGTCACCCGACGACCCCAACCGGTACATCACCCACGACGAGCTGGCCAACCTGTACAAGTCCTTCATCAAGGACTACCCCGGTGAGTGCCTGCCAGCACCGTCCCTTCAGCTGCCAAAGCCAGCCGTGCCGGTGCCAGTGCCAGTGTGGGTGGGTGGGCGCCGGGTCCCGATGCCCACAGCACAGAGGGCCTCACAGGAGGAGCCTGGTACAGCAGCGGACTCGGATGGCTCTAAGTTTACACATTGGGGCTGCCTCCTGAGCAAATATTTCATCAGACCCGTGAGGAGAGAGCATTGGTGGGCAGGCTGGGCTGGGCACTCCTCTGGCCCTGTGCTCACTAACACAGTAAGTGCCCAGTCTATCTCCGGTGACTGGCACTGTACTTTGCATCAGAAGACAAAACAGGCTGGTGCTTAAGGTGTTAGTGTGCACAGGATAGGTACCGTATTTTCTGGCATATAAGACAACTTTTTAACCCAGGACAATGTTCACAAAAGTCCGGGATCATCTTATACGCTGGGTGTCTTGTAGGGCAAGTATATCCCAAACTCTATGTTTTAACTGGAAAGGTTGGGGGTCGTCTTATACGCCGGAAAATACAGTAGTGGCTCTCCATACCGTTTTGTAAGAGGAACTGAGGCCCAGCCGTCAGTAAGTTGCCCACGGGCACTCAGCAAACGGTGGGGTGAGATTTCAGCCCGGAAAAGCTGCCGTTACGCCCCTGCGGGTAACCCCCGTGTGCAGCCGCGGAGCTAGACAACCTGGTCAGGGCAGAGCCCGATACAACCTCCCACGGGCTGTTAAGTGCTCGCTCACAGTCACTGCAGGTGCCCGCGTTGTGGCGGCCTTTCCAGGCGTGTGGCAGGGCAGAGTGTTCTAACGTGATCGGAGCCGCTCCTGCCCTGCAGGGAGGGGTGTGAGGCGGGGCCGTTGCCCGCAGGCCGCCGGGGGCCCACACTGATGAGGCGGGGCCCTCTCTCCTCAGTGGTGTCCATCGAAGACCCCTTCGACCAGGACGACTGGGAAGCGTGGCGCAAGTTCACCGCAAGCACAGAGATCCAGGTGGTGGGCGACGACCTCACCGTGACCAACCCCAAGCGGATCGCCAAGGCCGTGAACGAGAAGTCGTGCAACTGCCTGCTGCTCAAAGTCAACCAGATCGGCTCCGTGACCGAGTCTATCCAGGCGTGAGTGTCCCGGAGCCGCCGCGCACAGAGGGTCTGAGCTTTGAGGGTTCCGCTGGGCAGGGCCCCTGGGCTGTAACGGTTTCCCGTTGGAACTTGGAGTGGCTTTGAAGCATGCACTGTCACCAGGGACTAGGCCATTAGGCAGTTGTTACCTACACCTGATCCACTTCGTGACCCCAGAGAACGTCAGGGAAGACAGGTCTCGCTCCCCTGAGGAAGGCTGAACCCGGGTTTTTCCATGGGACTAGAGGGCTGATGAGGGCCGGGGTTGCATGAGTGCAGAGGGCGAGGGTCATCATCTCCCCGGGCCGCTTGCTCCTGGGTCCTGACTCCCTGGTGTCCTGCCAGGGAGGTGAGTCATGCCATCAAAGGGCCAGGGCTCTGGTGGAAAGGGAGTCAGCGGCATTTGCACCGTTTCCTGGCTTCTAGGTGCAAGCTGGCCCAGTCCAACGGGTGGGGAGTCATGGTGTCGCATCGCTCCGGGGAGACCGAGGACACCTTCATTGCCGACCTGGTGGTGGGGCTCTGCACTGGGCAGGTAAGGAGCTCGCTGGAGTGAAAGCTGGTCCTTACCTCTTCCCCCTGACCTCAACTTCTGTGCACAGGCTTGAGGGAGGCAGGTGGCGAATGGGTCCTGGGGATCCCTTTTGCGCGTGCATGTGTTACCCCTTCCTAGGGTCAGAGATCCTCCTTAAGAAACTGTTTTCTCACCATAACACCCTCCCCTTGCCCACAATGTCTCCCAAGACTCGGTGCCCGCTGTAAGCAAGCATGACCTGTCTTTTCTCCTCCCAGATCAAGACTGGTGCTCCTTGCCGATCGGAGCGCTTGGCCAAGTACAACCAGATCCTCAGGTAAAGAGGAAGCCGGCCCTGGGTGGTGGGTGCCGCCCTCCACTGGGCGCTCCTGGCTCTGGGGCGTGTGCAGTGCAGGGGGCCTGAGCAGAGATGGGTGTGGAACCCAGGGTGCCTTGTAGCATTGCCCCAAAGCAGGCCCTGGTCGGGCAATGCTGCCATCTGCTGGTGGAAGAGGGAACAGGCTCCTCTTTGCACATGTAAAATGATAAAAGCCTTAATGATTTTATAACTCCCCTCTATATCAACCCTTTAAGATAATAAGCACAAAAGAACCAGTGAGCAGTAAAATGTACGCCCTTTCCTCATCACCCAGCCTCGACAGCTGTCACTGTTCCTCCGTGTTTGTCTCTATATCCTGCTTGTGACTTTAAAGCAAATTCCAAATGACTTAGGGTTCCATGTACTTCAGTGCGTTTCTTTTCAGGTCAGGATATTTTTAGATAACCACTCTGTCGTTACAGTGCCCCAGATTAGTGGAAAGTCTGCAATGTCAGTGCCACGTTTTCATCTGTTCAGATCCCGTATTCACACTAAGTTCCCCTGCTTTCTTGTTAGAGAAACTGGATTTGCCTTTCGCTTTTAAAGAAATAACAATTGAAACGTTGAGGGGGTGGGGAGGAGGACATGGGGCTGCAGATGGATCACAATCTGCCGAGTGGATTGGGCGGAAGGGAGCTGAATGTTCTGTTCTCAGCATCTCAGAGACGCTCGATTTCAGAGCATTCGAGAATAAGTTATCTCGACTTGTCTGGCTGAGAAAACGTACCGTGTTGAGATCTGACTTCTGTTTTTCCCTCCCCCCCTCTCCATCTGCTTCCCAAGAATCGAGGAGGAGCTGGGCAGCAAGGCCAAGTTCGCCGGCAGGAACTTCAGAAACCCCCTGGCCAAGTAAGCTCTGGGCAGCAGCCCGAGCCCCGCGGTCACCAGTCAGCTAGTTAGACCTCTGCTCCCGACATCTGCACGGCAGCCCCGGCCCCCGCCGCTACCTGCGGGGCCTCTGCCTCCCCCGCCCCGTGGTGTTCTCACTGCTTCTTAGACGCCGCAAACCCAGCCTGACATCGCAACCTGGCGGAAACCCCGGCCCCGTAGTCACGTGACTGGTCCAACTCATTGTTCTTCTCACCTCGCTGCTCAAGTGTCTGGAACCAAGTGCATCTGCATTGTAACCTCCGAGGTGTCCACGGGCGAGATCCCCAGTGGTTTTGTGCAAAATAAAGTCTCCAGTGTCCTTAGGAAGACTCGGTGCGCGTACAGGGTCTGCGAGTCTCTGTTCTTGTGTCGGGAGTGTTCGCGGCGTTGCCGTGGGCCTGCAAGAGTTGGAGGCCGGGTGTTGTGAGAAAAAGACGAGTTTATTGATATCTGCCCCTTGAAGTTTAGTGTTTGATGCTTCTTCCCCCCTAATGTAACATGATCCGTCTATTGAGTTGTGTTTTAATATTCATTTGGGATGAGGGGGTTCCCTGATGGACAGACATTCTTCTTCGTTGCTTACCTCTCAGGGTTTAACCCACAAACCATCTCTATTAAGAGATTTATCACAAGGAATTAGCTTCCCATATTGTAGGGTTTGGCCGAGCAAACCCAAAATCCATAGGCAGTCAATCAGAAGGGAGGTGATCAGGACACCTCTCCCTGCACAGGAAGTGCCAGTTCACAGAGGGGACGGGGGGTGTGGGAGGCTGAAGCCCTGATTCAAAACCTGTCTGATCCTGTCAGGCCTGTGCAGATCAGCCAGGGTGGTTTCTTACTTAAAGGCAGCTGATGAGTGGTTTCTGTGATGTCTGGGAAATTGCTTTACAGTGATACCTCAGTTAGTGCCTGAATAACGGGACTCCGGTAAAGGTGGCACGTCACAAAGCCCCCACAGTCCACCCCTTAGTGCTGCACCCACGCACATCTTAACCATGATCTCGCACTGACCGCACAGAACCCTGCACCCACCGCTCCTTGCATAACTTGCACACACAGCCCCGCACACACTGCCCTTCCATGCTCGCATGACTGCTTTCGAGAATGGTTCTGAGGGGAGTGAGTTATCCAGCTGGGATAACTCAAAAGCAGCAAATAAGCTTGAGTAGTTTTAAGTTTGCTATAATTTGGTGCTGGTTTTTAAAACAGTGACCGGCAAAGGTATTTATTATATCACTTGGGTTCAAGGGCAAGTATAAGTAGGAACTTTTTCAAGTACGCTCCTCTGAGAGAAGGCCGCTGGCTGGGGCTTGGTGAGGCCCCCGGTACTGGTGACGGACCACTTCTGACGCAGCAGAAGTGAAGCCACTCCTGGCATTGATTGGCAGGATTGCGGACCAAGGCCCTGTCCAAAGCAGGACAGACCACTGACCCGTTTTCCAGGAAGCGTGTTTGGCTCCATGGTGGCCTGGACTGCTGGTGTATCTCTGGGCCACATGAGTTCACAGGCGCGACATCATTAGCACATGTTTGTCATCTCTGGGCCTTTTTTTTTTTTTAATTGACTTTTGGGCAGAAAGATTTGTTTCATTTACCCATGACCAGGCATGGAACCACAGCCTGGAAGTGCTGGGACAACACTAACCCACTGGTGCCCGGCCAGGGCGGGTACACGCTTTGAGGGAAATAAAAGGACGTAGAACCCTGGTTGGTGCTCAGTGGTTAGAGCATTGGCCCATGCACCACAGGGTCTCAGGTATATATCAATCAGCCGCCTCCTGCATGCCCCCTACTGGGGATGTGCCCGAAAGCAAGGTACATGCCCCTGACTGGAATCAAACCCGGGACCCTTCAGTCTGCAGGCCGACGCTCTATCCACTGAACCAAACCGGTCTCGGCTTAACATCCATGTTTTTTTTTCTCTCTCTCCTCTAATCTCTGCTCTCCCCTCCCCTTTCCCCTCCTCTCGGCTCTCTAAAAGCCAATGGAAAAAATACCCTCAGGTGGGGATAAACCAAAAAGGAAAAAGCAAGTCCAGCCCTAACCGGGTCACAGTTGGTTAGAGCGTTGTCACCAGCCTTTCAGACCTCACGGACCACCAATGGTCCATGGACCACCGCTGGGCCAGAGCCGTGGTCGGCAAACTCATTAGTCCACAGCGCCAAATAGCAACAGCACAATTGAAATTTCTTCTGAGCCAAATTTTTTAAAACTTATAACGCCACTTACTCAATTAGACTTGCCCAGGCCATGGTATTTTAAAGAAGAGCCACACTCAAAGGGCCTAAGAGCCGCATGTGGCTCGAGAGACACAGTTTGCCAACCACTGGGTTAGAGCATCTTCCCGATATACCATGGTTTCAAGTTTGATCCTGGCAGGGTACATACAAGAATCAGCCAACGAATGTATAAATAAGTGGAACAACAAACAGGTGCTTCTTCCCCTCCCTCTCTAAAGTCCATGACGTTTTTAAAAAGTGTGAAGTTTAAAAAATGTGTATCTCCCGTCCTCCAGCTTCCAAATGACGGTCTCTGCCACTCAAACACCGATTGGACTGTGGCAGTGGGTCTGATTCAGCCCTGCAGTACCCTCACCTGGGAAGCTGGAGCCCCGTGGCCCAGACCAAGACCACAGCCTCAGGTGGTACAAAGAACGCAATTAAAGTTGCCGAAACCGGTTTGGCTCAGTGGATAGGACTGAAAGCTCCCAGGTTCCATTCCCGTCAAGGGCATGTGCCTTGGTTGCAGGCACATCCCCAGGAGGAGGTGTGCAGGAGGCAGCTGATCGATGTTTCTCTCTCATCGATGTTTCTAACTCTCTATTCCTCTCTGTACAAAATCAATAAAATATGCAAATAAATAAAGTTCCCCAGCTGGGACCAGCCTTCCCCTGAGAACACCCAGCCCTGGCGCTCTTAAATGAGAGCAGCTGCGGCCCGTCCACGCGCTGGGCCATGTTGGGGGGAGGGGGCTCGGCAGAGGCCTGCTTCCTGGCGGGTCCCGGGCTGAGGCCTGCAGAAGCCACCAACCCGCGCTCCTGCAAGCAGAGGGAATGCCAGCATCTGCCCCCTCTACCCTCACCAGCAGCCACGTGCGGGCAGGTAGCGGCTGAGCCAGGTGGAGCCTGCTCTGAACTCCGTTTGCCCATCTGTGAGATGGGCTAACAGACTGCACAACCCCGGTTATGACAGGTGAGTACCGTACGTGCGCACATGGATTCATCAACCGGTGCTGACCCACGTACCAGGTACGGGGGGCCGGGAGCGGGGCCGGGAGGGAGGCCTTCAGAGCATGGAAGGTACCGGTGGTCGCGATTAAACAGGAAAGGGAGCCAGCGTGGAGTGGAATGGTCGCACAACCTGGGGGAAGCGCTAGGACTCTGACCCACGTGTTTCACAGCCTGGAGTGTCACTTACATGCAGTAACAGGCGCCATTCAGTATGGTTTGGTGCTCTCTCAGGCCCTGAGCGACCGGCGTCACAGTCACCACAGCATTTCCGGCTCCCCAAGAGTGCCTGAGCCCCTTCCCAGTCAACCTCCACCCCCACCCCCAGACCCAGTGCTTTTAAACAATTCTAATTGTCAAAATCTAAAACACAGATTTTTTTGTCGTTGTTTAATATATTTATTAATTTTTTACAGAGAGGAAGGGAGAGGGATAGAGAGTTAGAAATATCGATGAGAGAGAGAGATCGATCAGCTGCCTCCTGCACACCCCTCACTGGGGATGTGCCTGCAACTAAGGTACATGCCCTTGACCAGAATCGAACCCATCACCCCTGAGTTTGCAGGCTGACGCCAAACCGGTTAGGGCAAACACAGATTTCTTGTAAAAATTACAATTTCTGCACCGAAACCGGTTTGGCTCAGTGGATAGAGCGTCAACCTGTGGACTAAAGGGTCCCAGGTTTGATTCTGGTCAAGGGCATGTACCTTGGTTGCAGGTACATCCTTAGTGGGGGGTGTGCAGGAGGCAGCTGATCTATGTCTCTCTTTCATCGATGTTTCTGGCTTTCTATCTCTTTCCCTTCCTCTCTGTAAAAAGATCAATAAAATATATATTTTTAAAAAATTACAATTTCTGGGTTCTAGTGAGTTGGAAGATTGACACTGGGCTTGCGTCCCCAGGAGGCTGGTGGCCGCTGTGGTCCGCCTGCTGCTTCCCCACACGTGTGCCCAGTCCTCAGCTCTCAAACCTGCAGCCCAGTCCACGGTCTCCCCCGCAAACTACCTGCCTGCTTCTTCCCTTCCTACAAAGCCCTCTGTCCCAGAGCGTTCCAAGGGTCCAGCTCCCCCGGCTTCTCTGTCTGGCCAGCAGGGCTCCCCGGACTCAGCCCTGAGCCCTCCAGCGCATCCAAGGCCCAGAAACGGGGCGGCAGGCGTGGCCTCCGTCTCACGAGGCCCCTGGGTTCTTAAGGGGAGCACATCTGGCCAGCGCCTCCCTGCTTCTCCTGCGTGCGAAGTGGGAGGCTTGGCAATCAGGCTGCGCCGTCCAGGGGGACCGGGAAAGCTGGCAGGCTCATTTGCATATGTGACCTCAGCCGGTAATTAAACCCAGGCGCCCCAGGGGGGAGAAGTAAGCACATTAATTCGGCAGCAATTAAAACCCTGCACCTTCACCCTCCCGCAACCGCTCTCACTGCCGACCGTCACCTCCCAGCCACCAGATGCAGCCGTGACTGCACATGTTTTAGGGGGGCCTGGTGGGCCCAGGTGGGGGCCGCTTCCCCGGCTCAGACTTCTCTAGGGTCCCTGACCCTGTTATGGAGAAGTTCCTGTAGACCAGTGGTTCTCAACCTTCCTGAGGCCGCGACCCTTGCATACAGCTCCTCATGGGGTGGTGACTCCCAACCATGAAATTTTGCTACTGTGATGCATCATGTTGTAAATATCTGCATTTTCCGATGGTCTTAGGCGACCCCTGTGAAAGGGTCGTTCGACCCCTAAAGGGGTCACGACCCACAGGTTGAGAACCACTGCTGTACATGCTTATGCTCCCGTCTTCTTGTTTTTCATTGTGGCAACACACACGGAGCAAAATTTACCCTGTTAACCATGTTCAAGTGTGCGATTCCACCAGCATTAAGTACACCCCAAGTATCATATAATCAACGCCATAACGTTTCCAGAACTTTATTATCCCAAACAGAAAGTCCACACACAATTAGGCAGTAACGCCCCATTTCCTGCTTCCCCTCCCCCAACCTCTTATAACTTATTTTTTTTTTCTATGAATTTGCCCACTGCAGGTGTTTTATATAAGGCTCTTTATAATATTTATCTTTTTCAGGGGGGGGAGAGGGTCTGGCTTATTTTACTTAGCATGGTGTTTTCAGGGTGTATCCATTGTCAATACTTAATTCCTGTGATGGCTGAATGATATTCCGTTTTGTGGGTATACCACATTTGTTTACCCATTCATTTGTGGATAGACACTTGGATTATTTCTGCCTTCTGGCTACAATGAGTTATAGCCGTATGAACATCGGTGTGCAGATGTGGGTTCCAGTCTCTGCTTTCAGTTCTTTTGGATGTGCACTTAGCGGTGGGATTGCTGATCGTGTGGTGCTTCTATGTTTAACTCTTTTTTTTTTAAATATTTATTTTATTGATTTTTTACAGAGAGGAAGGGAGAGGGATAGAGAGTTAGGCTCATGGATGAGCCCAAACTGGTTTGGCTCAGTGGATAGAGCGTTGGCCCTCGGACTGAAAGGTCCCAGGTTCGATTCTGGTCAAGGGCATGTATCCTGGTTGCAGGCACATCCCCAGTAGGGGGCATGCAGGAGGTGGCTGATTGATGTCTCTCTCATCAATGGTTCTCTCTACCCCTTTCCCTTCCTCTCTGTAAAAAAAATCAATAAAATATGTATTTTAAAAAATAAAAAGGAAGGGGAAGGGAGAGAGAGAGAGAAAAACATCAATGATGAGAGAGAATCATGGATTGGCTGCCTCTTGCACATCCCATACTGGGGACTGAGCCCTCAATCTGGGCCTGCGCCCTGACTGGGAATCAAACCCTGACCTTTTAGTGGCCATTGCTCAAGCATTGAGCCACACCGGCCGGCTGCCTTTTCATTTTGTGGATAATGTCTTTCGATGCACAAAGTTTCTAATTTTTATGAAACTCAATTCAATTCTTTTCTTCTGTTGCTCATGCTTTTGATCCAATTTTTAAGAAACCATTGTCTAATCCAAAGTCTTGAAGATTTTATACACGTGTTTCTTTTTAAAGTCCAATAGTTTGGCTCTTACATTTAGGTCTGTGTTCTATTGGAGTTCACTTTTGTGTAAGCTGTTGCACGGGCATAGAGTGGTCCTAGCACCATTTGTTGAAAAGAGGTCATTTTTACCTAAGTCCTAACCCCTGTCAACAGGTCACCTTAAACACTGTGGGAAAACCCTAGCCGGTGTGGCTCAGTGGATCGAGCGTTGGCCTGTGGACTGAAGGGTCTCAGGTTTGACTCCAGTCAAGGGCATGTACTTGGTTGTGGGCACATCCCCAGTGGGGGTTGTGCAGGAGGCAGCCCATCAGTGATTCTCTCTCATCATAGATGTTTCTCTCTCTCTCTCTCCCTCTCCCTTACTCTCTGAAGTCAATAAAAAAAATATATTTTAAAATATATTTTATTGATTTTTTTTACAGAGAGGAAGGGAGAGGGAGAGAGAGTTAGAAACATCGATGAGAGAGAGACATCCATCAGCCGCCTCCTGCACGCTCCCCACTGGGGATGTGCCCGCAACCAAGGTACATGCCCTTGACCGGAATCGAACCCAGGATCTTTCAGTCCGCAGGACGACGCTCTATCCACTGAGCCACACCGGTTTCAGCAGAAAATGTATTTTTACAAAACCTGCTGGAAAGGTGGAGTTTGTGGAGAATGAGCTCCCCACTCACCTGACCCTCCTGAGCCTCCCTTGTCCTTGAGAAAAGAGCCCTTCAGGGGGCAGTGAGGCTGTCAGACTGCTTAAACCTGCCACGACCGGAAAACCCCCACGTCAGCAAGGAATCGGTCTGCCCGTGTGGAGCCAGGATGCCTGGGGCCACAGGAAGGACCCCAAGCCTCCTCCTGCTTCTGCTGGTGCAGCTTCAGCTACCCCTCCTCCCCCGTCCCCCAACCACGGTGTGAGAGCGATGTGCCCCTCCTTCCAGCGCCCCAGGGTGAAAGTCGGGGCCAGGATCACAGAGGGGCACGAGAGGCCTGCAGGGCACACGGGGTAAGGAGATGCCCACCCGTCCGGTTGGTCCTGGCCTTCTCTGGGCTCATCCTCCCACCTCCTTCCTGGGCAGCGGGCAGCTGGCAGGTGAGCTGGTCCCTGCTCATCCTGGCAGAGTGGAGGTGGGGCCCAGCTTCCCTCGGCCACCAGGGGGCACTGTGGGAGCTGCCCTGGGCCTGGCCCTGCCACGGGGCCCTTCTCTCCAGCCCAGCTGGCTGGCACAGGCTGGCCCTGCCCAGCTGACCGTCCCCTGTGGCGCCCCGGGGTTCCGGGCCAGGACAGAGCCAGCCCAGCGCTCTGGGCAGAGCTGGGCGCGATGAAGGGAGTTGTCACCGGACGAAGGGGATTCCTGGACAGCAGGTCCTTGTCAGCACCTCCCGTCACCGCAGAGGCCGGGCGAGGCTCAGAGGACGGCCTGGCCGCCCAGCACCTCGGAGACCGGGCCTAGTGCCTCCTCCCTCCGTTTCTTGCACGTGGAGGGCTTTGTTCAGTCTTTTTTTTTTTTTTCCCTTAATATATTTTATTGAATTTTTACAGAGAGGAAGGGAGAGGGATAGAGAGCCAGAAACATAGATGAGAGAGACATTGATCAGCCGCCTACTGGGGATGTGCCCGCAACCAAGGTACGGTGCCCTTGACCGGAATCGAACCTGGGACCTTTCAGTCCCCAGGCCGACACTCTATCCACTGAGCCACACCGGTTTCAGCTTTTGTTCAGTCTTTCAAGGGACAAGGGGCCCAAGAAGGAAACTGAGGCAGGAAAGCAGAAGGATGAGCCTTCCACCCTTGCTGTGCTGCCCCGAAAGCCAGCCCCGGGGTCTCCAGCCGTGGGCCTCACCTCGCCCCCCTCCCAGCACACAAAGCCAGCGGGGGGGCAGGTGCTGAGCAGGGTGCGGGGATGGGGGTACGTGGCCCAGCTGTGTTGGCACTGCCAGGACTGCGTGGCATTCCCGGGGAGGGAGCCGCGCCGGGCAGCCGCATGGCAGCGCACAGCCTGTCCCTGCTCTGCAGGACCCGGTGCTGGGGCAGCGCTCCCTGCAGCCCCGGTGGCCGCCCTCCACCAGAGTTCCCACAGGGCTCTGTCCCCCGAGTGGCAGCACCGCTTCTGGGGACTCTGGGGGGTCCGGCCTTGAAGTCTGTCCTGCTCCTTCTCACCTGGTTCCGCTCAGGGAGCAGCGGCACACCCTCCCGGGGTGCCCGGCCTGCAGAGGAATGGGGGGACGGGGTAGGGCAGAGCCGATCCTGGTCTCTCCTCTGGGGCCTCCTGTGTCCCCGCCCTCCCTCCATTTTATGGGATGCAGGGTCTTCCTTCACCAACAGCAGGTCCAGCAGCCGCCCCTCCTCTCCCCCCTCCCCCCAGGACAGCGACCGGGAAGGGAAACGAACCATTGACCTCAGGTAGTGGAGCCAAAACAGAGCACACCCCTGCCTGACGGTGTGGCTCCGTGGACAGTGCGGCGCCTGGGGACTGAAGGGTCCCGGGTTCGGTTCCGGTCAAGGGATGTGCCTTGGTTGCGGGCACATCCACAGTGGGGGGCGTGTAGGAGGCAGCTGATCGATGTTTCTCCTCTCTGTAAAAAATCAAATATTTTGCTAAGACTGGTTTGGTTCAGTGGATAGAGCGTCGGGCTGCGGACTGAAAGGTCTCAGGTTCGATTCCGGTCAAGGGCATGTATCTTGCTTGCGGGCACAACTCCAGTAGGGGGCGTGCAGGAGGCGGCTGATCGATGTCTCTCTCTCATCGATGTTTCTGACTCTCTATCCCTCTTTCTTCCTCTCTGTAAAAAATCAATAACATATATATTTTTTTAAAAATCAATTAAATGTTTAAAAACTTGTATAGCTGAAACTAATACAAATTAATGAATGTAAACTGTAATTGTAAAACAAACCAAAAAACACACACAAACAAACCTACCACATAATCCAGCAATTCCACTCTGGAATTATACCCAAAAGAATCGAAAGCAGGGTCTCCAAGAGATATTTGTACATCATGTTCATAACAGCATCATTCATCATGGTTGCACATTGGAAGCAACCCAACACCCACCAACAGACGAATGGATAAGCAAAATGTGGTATGTACACACCCAATGGAGTACTAGGTAGACTTAAAAAGGAGATACATTCTAATACATGTGACAACATGGGTGAACCTTGAAGGCTGTTATTAAATTGCATTGTTATTCCCTCAAAAGTCACCTGTTGAAGCTCTACCCCCAGGGTGACTGTAATCGGGAGGTGGAATAACCTTCATCACTTCCTGTACATGAGCCCTAATCCAATAGGATTTATAAGAAGAGGAAGCAACCGTGGTGCCGCTCACAGACAAGGCCGGGCGAAGTCACGGAGCGAGAACGCCTGCTTTAAACCAGGGACAGGGCCCTCGGGAAAGCCCACCCCGCTGGCGCCTTGAGCTTGGCCTTCCCGCCCCCAGAGCGGCGAGAAGATGCATTTCCACGGTTCAACCCTCCGTCCGTGGTATTTTGTTATGACAGCCATAAGGAATTATTGTACAGACATGGTGTTAAGTGAAATAAATCAGGCACAGAAAGACAAACACTGTTTCGTTTCACATACTCGAGGCAGCTAGCTTAGTCCAGCTCACAGAGACGGAGAGAATGGTAGCTGCCAGAGGCGGGGGGAGGAGTGAGAATGAGGAGGGGTTATTGAGTGGGTGTAGAGTTTGCAAGATGAGAAGTTCTGGAGATTGGTTGCTCAAAGACTGAGCTGTGCACAGAAAAATGGGTAGAATGGTAAATTTTATGTTCCGTGTGCTTTACCACAGCCAACACACACACACACACACACACACACACACACACACACACGAAACTAAGTTGTTAGAAGGATCATCTATGTGTCTATTGAAATGGTCTAGAATGAAGACACGAGAGGCTGAGCATCTTTTTAAAAAAATGTGTTTATTGATTTCAGAGAGAAGAAGGGAGAGGGAGAGAGAGAGAGACATCAATGATGAGGGAGAATCATGGGTTGGCTGCCTCCTGTACATGAGCCCTACACTGGGGATCAAGCCTGAAACCCAGGCATGTGCAATGACCGAAAATCGAACTGTGACCTCTGGGTTCATGGACCCAAGCTCAACCACTGAGCCACACCTGCCAGCACAAAACTGAGCGTCTTTTTATGTTGACTGGACATACAGATGATCGTATGCATTGCTAGTCTTCATTCTCTGCCCACCTTTTTATTGGGTTCTTTGTCTTTATCCCATAGGCTTACATGCTTTCTCTCTATATTCGGATCCCTAATCCTGTCATGGTTATGGAAACTGCAACGATCTCTCCCAATGTGTGACTTTCACTTATTTTGACGTAACTTCCAGGAAGTCTTTAATATTAGTCCAATGTGTCTTCGAACAGTTTGTGCATTTCACATTTTTTTGTCTTTAATGAATACTTTTTCGTTTCTATTCTGGGTTTGAGAGTGCATTTTCATTAATATATTATAAGTGCCTTAAAGAAGTGTTTTTAAAACATAAAATTTTAACATTATTTTTTTAATTGCGATTACATATTTATTGATTTCAGAGATGAAGGGAGAGGGAGAGAGAGAGAGAAACATCAATGATAGGGACTGAGCCTGCAACCAAGCATGTGCCCTTGACTGGAATCAAACTGGGGAACCCTTCAGTCCGCAGGCCGATGCTCTATCCACTGAGCCAAACCAGCCAGGACTATTAAAAAATGTATTGAGCCCTAGCTGGTTTGGCTCAGTGGATAGAGCGTCGGCCTGCGGACTGAACGGTCCCAGGTTTGATTCCAATCCAGGGAACATGCCCAGGTTGCAGGCTCCATCTCCAGTAGGGGGTGTGCAGGAGGCAGCCGATCAATGATTCTCTCTCATCATTGATGTTTCTATGCCTCTCTCCCTTTCCCTTCTTCTCTGAAATCAATCAAAAATGTATTTTAAAATATGTATTGAGCCGAGACCGGTTTGGCTCAGTGAATAGAGTGTCGGCTTGCGGACTGAAGGGTCCCAGGTTAGGTTCCGGTCAAGGACATGTACCTTGCTTGCGGGCACATGTCTACTGTGGGGCGTGCAGGAGGTGGCTGATCGATGTCTCTCTTTCATTGATGTTTCTGACTTTCTGTCTCTCTCCCTTTCTCTGTAAAAAATCAATAAAATATATTTTTTAAAAATATGTATTGAAACACTTAGCTGCTAAGATTCGATTTTACTCATCATGCTTTGGGCACAAGCCATTCCAAAAGCCCGTGGGGAATGCGGCCACGCAACCGGCCCTTCTGGAGGAGGCGGCCCTGCCCACTGGGCTTCCCTCCACGGCTACTGGCACCCACAGGGCCTGGGACCAGGCCAGGGCTGGGCCGGAAATGGTGAGCGGGCCATCATGCGTCTCCTCTCTGGAATTCTGAGGAGGAGACACTCCAGCCACGAGGCAGGCAGCTGACAGCTGTGCTGGTAAGTCATCAGCCACGGAGCAGCCACAGAGGCTGCGAGCGGCCACGGTGATGCGGGCGTTGGGAATGCAGACACTTGGCAGTGAGGAAGAGCCACTATAAAGGGTGGGAGGCCAGCAGGGGGACCGATGAGGAGACAGGGGCCAGTGAGGTTCATGGAGAGGGGCTGGGGCCTGTCCTCGCTGTGACCCCCTCTCCCCACCTTCTAGTCCCTGCTTTCCTCTGTCACAGGGGTCAGCTTCACCTGGTCTTCCTATAGAAGCATTCTCACATAAGTCTCCTGTTACTTGAGAGGTGTCTCCCTTCCTTCCAACACAGAGAACAGAACAAAAATGTTCTCCTTTTTTTATTTTTTTATTATTTCTTAATATATTTTATTGATTTTTCACAGAGAGGAAGGGAGAGGGATAGAAAGTTAGAAACATCGATGACAGAGAGACATCGATCAGCCGCCTCCTGCACGCCCCCCCCCTACTGGGGATGTGCCCGCAACCAAGGTACATGCCCTTGCCCAGAATCAAACCTGGGACCTTTCAGTCCGCAGGCCGACGCTCTATCCACTGAGCCAAACTGGTTTTGGCTCTTTTTTTTAAAAACGGGCTTTATTTTCTAGAGCAGCTTGAAAGTTCACAGGGAAACTGAGCAGAAAGTACGGAGTTGCCCTAGACTCCTTCCCCTCACCCCTAGTTTCCGCCGTTAATAACATTTTACATTAGTGTGGTCCATTTATTACAATCCATAAACCAGTATTGACACATTATTACAACAGGGTTCACCGTGTGCACGTTGTACGTTCTGTGGACTTTGACAAATGTATAAGGACGTGGACCCACCTTTATAGTATCTTACAGATCAGTTTCACAGCCCTGAACTCCCCTGGATTCCACCTATTCATCCCACATCTGCCACCCCCTACCTTCTATCCCCCAATTCTCTTCCCCCATCCCTGGC
This sequence comes from Lasiurus borealis, assembly GCA_004026805.1. Taxonomy (NCBI): domain Eukaryota; kingdom Metazoa; phylum Chordata; class Mammalia; order Chiroptera; family Vespertilionidae; genus Lasiurus; species Lasiurus borealis. The sequence goes on along the minus strand of PVJN01030260.1, from coordinate 7,081 downwards.
AACCACTGCCTTCCCTTCCTGTCTCACCCTGTCTTTTTTTTTTTCCTTTTTTAATATATTTTATTGATTTTTTACAGAGAGGAAGGGAGAGGGATAGAGAGTTCAAAACATTGATGAGAGAGAGACATCGATCAGCTGCCTCTTGCACGCCCCCTACTGGGGATGTGCCCGAAACCAAGGTACATGCCCTTGACCGGAATCGAACCTGGAACCTTTCAGTCCGCAGGCCGACGCTCTATCCACTGAGCCAAACCGGTTTCGGCTGTTTCACCCTGTCTTCCCAGGCCGAGTTCTGCGTCCCTAGAAGGTCCTGTAACGGGAACCACACAGAACGCGTGCAGCCTGTTCAGACTGGTTTCTTTCCTCAGCAATGCCTTTAAGGTTCGTCATCAATGCCTTTTCATGGCTTGGCAGTCATTTATTGTTGGTGCTGAATCATATTCCATAGGATGGAGAAACCACAGTTTATCCATCCACTTATTGAAGGAAATGTTAAATCCTTCCAAGTTAAAATGCTCTTTTTAAGAAAAAAGAATAACAGTTTATTCAGGAAGTTTTTGTGTTAGGAGTTGAGAAGGCCTGGGAATGTGGGTGTTTAAAAATTAAAATGTCTGCTGAAACTGGTTTGGCTCAGTGGATAGAGTGTCGGCTTGCAGACTGAAAGGTCCCGGGTTCAATTCCAGTCAAGGGCATGTACCTTGGTTGCGGGCACATCCCCAGTAGGGGGCGTGCAGGAGGCAGCTGATTGATGTCTCTCTCATTGATGTTTCTAGCTCTCTATTCCTCTCCCTTCCTCTCTGTAAAAAATCAATAAAATATATTAAATAAAAATTAAATGCCTTACATGTTGAATGCCAAGGAGGAAGGCATTCAAGTGAGCGCCCAGACATGCCCAACACAGACTCCGAAGTGTGGGTGCAGGGGCTGAAAGTCCCTCTGGGCTAGAGTTCCTCGCCCGTTTGCTTGGACCGAAGAAGTGAATCTTGGTGGCCACGGCCCCTGCCACATCAATGCCGTGTGATTCCATTCTAAATCCCCCAAAGGCCACGTGAGACCCTACAATGCGTTTCTTCTGGACGCCTCCTTCCGAGGAACCCTTGGTGACCAACGCCAGTTTTCTTTCTTCACCCTTTAGACAAAATCGCATTTGTGGATCTTTTTTTATTTTATTGATTTTTTTACAGAGAGGAAGGGAGAAAGAGAGTTAGAAACATCAATGAGAGAGAGACATCGATCAGCTGCCTCCTGCACACCCCCCACTGGGGATGTGCCTGCAACCAAGGTACATGCCCTTGACCGGAATCGAACCTGGGACCTTTCAGTCCTCAGAGAGACGCTCTATCCACTGAGCCACACCGGTTTCGGCTGTGGATCATTTTTAACTCCCCATCAATTACGCCCTCATTTTCCCTAGAAAACCACGCCTTCCTTCCAGCGTAAACGTAGGTAATTTGCCGACAGACGTGGAGGAAGTGTTCACCATGAAGCACAGCGTCCCCAGGGCGGAACTGGCTGGCTCTCTGCCTCCCCGGTGAACAGCGGACAGCTGTGTGTCAGGGGCTGCAGGCCAGCCCTTCGCAGGAAGATATGACAGAGGAGGAGGAGGCCTGCTGAGGGTCAGACTCGGACCTGGGCCAGGCAGGACAAGGACACTCAGCATCTGCTCCCTGGATTCTCCCACAGAGCCCCGGGAGGCTTTTCGGCCACCCCCAGCGGTCGGAAGTCAGATGCTGGGCTTAGAGCTCATCCAGAAAACCCTTCGTGTCCTTGGGCAGCTGCTGAGGCCTGGGCTGGCCCCACGTGGCTCAGAGAAGGCGTCCCTCCTCTGGGTCTGCTGAGGTTCAGTGGAGCGGAGTTTCCTTGAAATGTATCCGTCCGTGTGCTGGTAACCAGACCCGCTTCTGCTCTGGTGGAAAGAGACGTCACTGGAGTCTGGAGCGGAATCAAGAACCCTGATTTGCCAGCCGCACTTAGTCACATCCAAACCAGGGGAAAAGGCTTCCGATTTGTGATCCTTCTTTCTGGGAAAAGCTGTGTCACTTCTGTGTGAATTTGCATACAGGACACAGTCTCCTGCGATAAAACCAATAACCGCCCATTCTCTATGCCAGTTCAGTGCAGGGACTTTGAGAAGGGCTGTCTAGGGTACAGAGTTCGTCTGAGGGAAACGATTCTGATTTACAACAAATTATAATGCAATACCAAGACCGGTTTGGCTCAGTGGATAGAGCGTCGGCCTGCGGACTGAAAGGTCCCAGGTTCGATTCCAGTCAAGGGCATGTACCTTGGATGCGGGCACATCCCCAGTGTGGGGCGCACAGGAGGCAGCTGATCGATGTTTCTCTCTCATTGATGTTTCTAACTCTATCCCTCACCTTTCCTCTCTGTAAAAAAAAAAAATCAGTAAAAAATATATTTAAAAAAATTATAACGCAAAAACCCACTGCAGGTAAGTGCCAGGGGAGTGAGTGGTGAGCGCCTGCAGCGGGACCCTGTCTGTGGGAAGGGAGCAGCCAGGCCACCTCTTGTTCACATGCAATGTTAGATAATTGTCACTCATCATTGTCTTGGATTTGCACTACATAAGCTTCACTTTGTTATCAGACTTGATCAAGCAGCCCAGGTCTCCTTAAGACATTTTCTCAAATCGTCACTCAAGGTTATGTTTTGCTGATTTTTAGAGAGAGGAAGGGAAAGGGAGAAAAACATTGATGCGAGAGAGAAACCTCGATCCACTGCCTCCTGCATGCACTCGGCCCACAACCTAGGTATGTGCCTTGACCAGGAATCAAACCTGGAACCTTTTTTGGCGAAGGGGATGATGATCCAACCAGCTGAGCCACCGGGCCAGGGCAGATCGAGACATTTCGGAGGGAAAGAATTTACTCTTCCTAAAGCTTGAGTCTTCTGAATTATGAAGCTCGTTGACAGTGAAATGTTCATAGGACTTAAACTTCTTTTGTGTTTTTGTTTTTTTTGGTGAGTTTTTATTGATTTATTTTTTAAGTATTTTTATCGATTTCAGAGAGCAAGGGAGGAGAGAGAAAGAGAAACAAAAATGATGAAAGAGAATTACTGATTAGCTGCCTCCTGCACACCACCCATTGGGGATTGAGCCCACAACTTGGGTACGTGCACTTGACTGGAATCGAACTCAGGATCCTTCAGTCCGCAGGCTGATGCTCTATCCACTGAGTCAAACCAGCTAGGGCAAATTTTCAAAAAATATATATTTTATTGATTTTTTTTTCCCCCACAGAAAGGAAGGGAGAAAGAGAATTAGAAACATTGATAAGAGAGAAACATCGATCAGCTGCCTCCTGCACACTCCCTACTGAGGATGTGCCTGCAACTAAGGCACATGCCCTTGCCTGGAATCGAACCTGGGACCCTTCAGTCCGAAGGCCGAAGTTCCGTCCATTGAGCCAAACTGGTTAGGGCCAAAAAAATTATTTTTAAAATTATAAAAATTATACATGCTTGGTGTGAAGAGAAAAAAGAAATCAAACAAACAGTAGACTGAAGTAAAAGTCAGTCTCCTGTCCCCTCCTCACTCTCTGTTCTGTGTGCCCAATGGAATACGTTCTCCTGGTGGCTACGTTTCCAGACATTTTTGAAGCATATACACATTTGTCCATTTATTTATTTTTTATTTTATTTTTTTAAAATATATTTTATTGATTTTTTATAGAGAGGAAGGGAGAGAGATACAAAGTCAGAAACATCGATGAGAGAGAGACATCAATCAGCCGCCTCCTGCACGCCCCACAGTGGAGATGTGCCCGCAAGCAAGGTACATGCCCCCGACCGGAATCGAACCTGGGACCTTTCAGTCCGCAGGCGGACGCTCTATCCACTGAGCCAAACCGGTCTTGGCCATTTGTCCATTTATTTATTTATATTTACAAATTTGTCTCTTTAAAATTACAAATAAAATTATTCTTTACATAAGTGTGGTGTGACTTGCTTTGTTCATTTAACTCCGAATCCTGGTTATCATTCTATATCAATTCAGATTTACCGATTTCTTTTGAACCCTGTCAGTATGCCACTGTTATTCATTGGGGATGCTTAGGGTTTTCCAGCATTTCACTATTATAAATGATGTTGCAAGCTTTTTGTATATATTTGTGTAGAGTTATGCAAAATTATTTGTAGGTTGGGTTTCTAGAATTGATGGGCCAAAAGAGATGGCTATTTACTATCTTCATAGATAGTGCCAAACTGTTTTCTAAAAAGTGGTACAGTTATATTTTTCCACCAACAATGCATCAGAGTGCCTGTTTTCCCACATCCCCATCATACTGGATGTTATGAAGTAAAAACGAGTTCTAATCTAAGAGATGATTTTAATTTGCATTTACCTCATTATGATTATATTGTGTTAAGGAAGTCAGCTCTTTATTTTAGGTGTTGAAAATATTTTTCCTCTGCTTCTTCCTTGTATTGCTTTGTTGTTTTTGATGCCTCATGGAGATGTAAAATATTTACGCAGTAAAATTTATTGGTTTTTCCTTTATGGCTTCTGGGTTTCCTGTCGTGCTTAGATAGAACTTCCTCAATCATGATTTGAAAAAGTTTAGTATTCCTTTAATACTTTTATGGTTTCATTAAAAAAAAATCATAAAATATCTGACATATTCAAAAGAATAAGCATAGTCTATATGTAGGCTATAGAGGACAATCCTATCTAATAAAGAGGGGATATGCTAATTGACCATCACTCCATCACAAAGATGGCTGCACCCACAGCTGAGGCCAAGTTCCCATAAGGAGCCTTAACAAGCAATCAGCCAGCATGTGAGGCTACGCCCTCGCTCCCACCGGCCCATCTGGGCAGCCATGTCCATTTGCCCGCCACCCGCTGACCCTTGGCCAGAAATCGTGCTCCTGCCCTGGCCGGCTTGGCTCAGTGGATAGAGCATCAGTTTGCAAACTAAAGGGTCCCAGGTTCGATTCCGGCCAAGGGCACATGCCTAGGTTGCGGGCTCAATCCCCAGTGCAGGCATGCAGGAGGCAGCTGATCCATGATTCTCTCTCATCATTGATGTTTCTCTCCTTCTCCCTTCCTCTCTGAAATAAAAAAAGAAATATTAAAAAAAAGAAAAAAATCACCCTCCTGTCAATGTGGATTTCAAATGACATCAAAGCCATCGAATCCACTCCACCCCTCACTATTTCCCAACTGCTCTTGAATGGTTTCATCCTTATCTCGGATGTGGAGAGATGTTTATTGAATCTCTGATGCTGTGAGAATTCATTTCTCACGTGATTAGGTATAGAAGGCAGTACTAACTAGTTTCCCCATTTCACAGCTGAAGGAATTGCAGCAGACAGGATTTTTCTTCCTGCAAGTGCCTGGGGTGGGGTGGAGTGGGGCGGAGTTAGAAGAGGGTACGGAGGATAAATGGTGGTGGAAGGAGACTTGGCTTTGGGCAGTGAACACACTACATACAATATACGGATGATGTGTTATAGAATTCTACACCTGAAACCTATATAATTTTATTAACCAATGTCGCCACCCCAATACAGTCACATAAAATATTAAAAAAATCACGTGGAAAGGTAATGGCAAAGTCCTCTTTGTTTTTAGATCTCGTGGGCCACAGTTCAATAAGATCTGCTGGTTACATTTTTCCTAAAAGACAATGTTGGTCCAGCCAGTGTGGTTCAGTGACTGTGGGAGGTCACGTTTGATTCCTGGTCAGGGCACACGTGGGTTTTGGGCTTGATCCCCAGTGGAGGGTGTGTAGAAGGCCGAGGATCAATGATTTTCTCAGTTGATGTTTCCATTCCCTCTTCCTTCCTCTCTCTGAAATCAGTGAAAACATTACAAAAAAAAAAAAATGTTGGATGTGAAATGATAATCTGAACAGATATTCCAAAGGGAAAAATGACCACTTTATATGAAAAAAAAAAAAGAGTTATTTTGTGCTATTGCTCTCTCCCTTAATCATTCTTTTATTTATGGGTCTGGACTCCTGCAGGAAGAGTGTGGGGCATCAGGTCAGGAAGAAGCATGTAAAGTACATTAAGGAGCCGAGACCGGTTTGCCTCAGTGGATAGAATGTCGGCTTGCGGACTGAAAGGCCCCGGGTTCGATTCCGGTTGGGGGCATGTACCTTGCTTGAGGGCACATCTCCACAGTGGGGTGTGCAGGAGGCGGCTGATCAATGTCTCTCTCATCGATGTTTCTGACTTTCTCCCTTCCTCTCTGTGAAAAATCAATAAAGTACATTAAGGAGCAAACAATAGGTTGAGGGTTCACCCTGGAGTCACGCTAGGGTCTGTGCGAGACCTCAACATTAACACGCTGTGCATTGCACAAACCGCTGATCATAATGAACATTTCCCAGACCCCTCAATCCCAGCAAACTATACATTAAACAGGATGTATGTAGTCTGTCTCCCAGTCCCCTAAAGGCATCGCAGACCCTGTGATTGCTCAGGCTTCGGGGAAATGGGAGAAAAGGATGTTTCTCAAAGACACAAAGGTGATATTCAGATTTTTAATTTTTTTTGATTCCCTCCACCTCCCCCCAAACTTACAGCAGAGTTATGTACATTTCTCTCTCTCTCTCTCTTTCAGTCTTCGGGGAAATGGGAGAAAATGATGCTTCTCAAAGACACAAAGGTGATATTTAGATTTTTAATTTTTTTTTTTTATTCCCTCCACCTCCCCAAACTTACAGCACAGAGTTGTGCACATCATCTCTCTCTCTCACCCCCTCTCTGTCGGTGGGTATAGTCCCTTCTTTATTCTCGCTTTCCTCTTCTTTCTCCATCGTTTGCCCCGGGCTCAGTGTGAAACCGTTAATGATGCTCAGCAGCCTCTCCAGAGCCTCCGCGGCGGGTTCGTACCCACTCCGCGCCCCCAGGGACGCGAACCCGCGTCCTCGGCGGCTGCACAGGCAGCTGGTGACCCTGGTAACAGCCGGAGCCACGGGGCTGCGCGGCCCCTCCCGCCCCGGGACCTGCCCCGCACAAAGCCCAGCCCAGCCCAGCGTCCAGCCAGCCGCGTCCCGGAGGCGCGCGCTCCAGCCGGGCCGCGGCGTCGCCCGAAGCCGGCCGCTCCCCA